>VDFB02000003.1:536162061-536182059 GCA_007258455.2 Sequoia sempervirens
TTATTTCATGAACATCAACAATTTATTTTCTATCACTTAAGTAGATTTAGCATTAAGCATTCAACAATTTTATAGGAAATAAAATATTTTCAACAAATTTCCATCCATTCACTTATTTTTTGGAACATTTTAAAGGAATTTAAACATCTATTCTAAGATAAAGCATGAAAATGCTAATAATTAAAATTTTCTCTCGGTTATTCTCTATGCATACCCCAAAGAATTAACTAAAATAGAGAAAACCACTTTATACTTCACCGGATTGCTTCAAAACTATATATAAAATAGTGCAAGATTTTAAAGAGAGACGTTTTAGTTTGGACACTAAGTAGGTTCTACATGCACCCTTAAACAACACATCATACAGTCTTGTTCGGTGAACTAACAAAACCAACTACAAAATATTCATGAGATAGGTAGCTATCTAATTGGCTTTGGTATTAATCAATGCCTACATGCATACAAATTTTTACATTGGAATGATTCAGAAAATAGGAAAAAAGAACAAAACTAAAAGAAGTTTTAGCTCTTTTGACATCCACAAATTCTGAAGATAACTTAAAAATAAAGATCCTCTGGCCTTTTATAGAACACAAGGCACAGAAAGGATGATACAAATACATGAGAGGAAATCCAAGGGACCAATCACATCAAGGCATGTGGAATGTAGTGACTTATAGGAGAATTGTAATCAAAGTCAATGAAGGTCAACTCCAATTGCACATTGAAGCTCTTTGGGTTTTAATATTTAATCATCAAGGTTCCTTCTTGGAACCAAAAAAATCCACTCAAACAAAATTTAGGAATTTTTTGTAAAATTGGAGTGATCAGGTGGAATTTTCAGCCCTACACTTCAGGTTCTTCCTCAATTTGAACATTCCAAGAGTGAGTCACCCCCGAAATAGGTACACTTCTTTGCCACATGCTTGAACTCCAGTGTCCCAGGATTCCAGTATCTAGCACATCTTTACAATGAACTCTATTCTAGCATGAGCTTCTAAAATGCTTCATTGAACTTGGAAACATCATGAGATTTGTTCTCAAATACAATTTTCCTTACCGTCCATACCCCACAAATTCCACACATTAAATCCCTTTTAAAGATTTTTTTTTTTTTTTTATAAACATCTCATGCAAATAAAACCATTATTCAAATGTTAGTACATAAATCTCATAACACACTTCTAGCATATCATAAACTCGGTACGATATTCACTAAGGATCTACTGGGGACACCCAACTATCATAATCATTGATGATCTCAATATTTCAAAAAATTAATTCACATCATTTCACACTCCAATACCCAAGATTCAACTTTACTCCATGAAATTTCTACCGACTCCAAATATCCTGACCAAAACATTCTTACTTAGTATTTTAGAGCACCTCTCAAATCTGCACAAAGTTAAAACTCCATTCTATGGATTAGTTCATGCAAAATCACTAGTTACTCCTATGAAATAATGCATCATGCCTTCATAAACAAGATAACAATACAAACTAATTGAGAGCATAAAAACAAGATGTATATCTATCCCATAGTGGATTGGTGCTTCTTTGATGTGGAAAGAAGCCCTTTCCCAATCCTTGATAAGCTTGGTGATGAGGATGCAATGGACAAAATCAATTCTCCATGTGAAGAGAATGACATTGCATAAAGATTGTGGAGTTGTAAATGCTCAAATTGTAGAGTGGACAAAATCAATTCTCAAATGAAGAGAGTGACTTTGCATTAGCTTTGTGGATGGATGAATGAGGATTAAGGCCTTCTTTTATAGATTTTCTTGATGAGAGATTGTCCAAGAGGGTGAATGTGGGACTAAAGATCCACCAATGAGAGGAGGCCACTTGTCAAGTGGTGATAGGTCAATGGATGTGCAAGATTTGGGAAGAGTGACCATGAGGGACAATTTGAATTCAAATTTTGCAATAAATTTTGAGAGGGGACAAGAAAAGAGCACAATGCAATGTTGAGGGACAACCAATGGTCATGTTGAGTGAAAATGACAGCTTTAATAAATCAATAAATTGATTTATTTGTGCAAGTGGCTAAACTAGAGAATGCAAGTAGGAGGATTAGCATTTAATCATGGTTAGATTAAATTTAATGATGATTAGGGTTAGTTGACTTTCATGATTTAAATATTTGATTTATTTAAATCGTAAAAGGATGAAATATGGATTGGATTTAATTAAATAAAATGTCCCGATGATTTAATTAAAGGATGATGATAGATCAAGCTCTTGATTTTATTTGATTTGCTTTCGATTTACTTTTAGAGATTGATAAATAAGCTTGATTTATTTATTGAATGGAATATGATTATATCATGCCACTCTTTGTGTGTCTCCAAGATTTCCTTTGAAGCAATGTACTTGTTGGCGCTGTTTCAAAGAATAAACTTGCCGAATCGAAATTTAAAAATTTTCTAATTTTCGGATGCCCTAGTGGAAAGAAGTACACCGGTACATTGCCCCTTCGAGAGATTGAGCGAAAAGATTCCATTTGAGGGTCGATCTCATGATAAAGAGGTTCCAAATGGATGGTTATGATAAGATGATTTTAAGATGCTTAGAATAACAAATCTATATTATCATAATCTTAAATGATGATATGATGCGATGATAGATGAGATGGCTGATGTGATATGCTATGAATATGCAATGGATAATTTATGCAGATGCTTAGACTAAGAGATCTATATTATGATGATGATGCAAATGCAATGCATGTGAAATGATCGATGTTTCCTATTATGTATGATATGAATGATATATGGTATGCTGACAGTTTGTGGATGTAAGATGGGCTGATGGATGCATGGATGGATGCATTGGCAATACCTTGGTGAGTTATGTTAGTGCATGGAATTGAGATGATGACAAGAGATCCACCAAGTCCATGGATCCGACGACACTCTTTTATTAGGAGATGATGATGATGATAAATGATGATGACGTTTATCAAGGATTGGGATTTTAAAAGGGCTACTTTACTTTTATGCTCTGATAACACACGACACGATGCATCAAGGCATAAACAACCAGGGATGGAGCTTGTACCTAGGTGCGATGGACTTTAGTGGAATTGACAAATAGATAGGAGAGCCTCTTGTTCACACTTCGACATACGGAAACCTTGCTAGATGTACCTAACAGCAAGTATTCAGTTATTTTATTAAGAACATTCAACGCGCCAACACAAAGATAATGATCATTGCCCCATCTCTATCTCTAAATCCTTCATTTGGATATCATCGAGAGGTCCTTGGAATGAGCGCAATAAGATAAATCAAAAGAAAAGATCAAGTACACAAACAAGTCAATGTTCTTCATACCTCTAGCCAAAAGGATGTGTTTTGATAAGATAAGGATCCAGGGTGATATCCAAAATGATGCCCATTGTTGGAACGATATATCCTAGGACATGCATTGTATAGGATGATGAGGGTTTGATAAGTTGATTGATAGACTATTGATATAAGGTTGATTGACATGTTTGCAATTGATCAAGAGTTTGATTTTGTTTTAAAGGTTTGTTGTTTTCTTGATCTTTTACAAGAAGCTTTGATGATTGTTGCAGTTCTTGTTTTTGTTTCTAGTTGCCAAAAGCGATTGGAGATGATGATCTGCCTACTATGGATGATTGATTATCATGGGTGAATGTGAGATGGACATTTTGATTCTTTCAAACATTTGGATGTTTCTTTGACATCTTTGAAAATGGTTTTGAGGTTGTTTTGGTGTTTTGAGATTTTACAAACAAGTTTTTGGATTTTGAATTTTCATATTTTTTGGATTTTGAGATTTTATGAATGCTTTGACTTTGATGTTTTTCAAATGTTTTTGGATTTTGATGGTTTTTTGAATGTTTTTTTGAATGTTTTTTTGGATTTTTGATGTTTTTCAAATGTTTTTGGATTTTGATGTCTCGGGGGCTGATCAAAGATTAGCCTTGCCTATGTTTAAGCTCATAGATGACATAGTTTAGATTCCAATGTTTTTGATATTTTATGACTTTTTGAGTGTTTTTTATTTTTTGATATGTTTTGAATGTTTTTGGATTTTCTAATTTTCTGATGTTTTTGGATTTTCCAATGATTTTGACAATTTGGATATGGATATGTGTGATGATATTAGTTCTCTATTTTGGATTTTGTTGAAGACCAAGCTAAGGTTGATGGATCGAATCGATGGATTGATGATGATGATAACATTGTTGAGGATGCACAACAATGCAAGGCTTTGATTGATCAAGATTGATAACGATAACATTGTTGAGGATGCACACAAATGCAAGGATTGATTGATCAGGATTGATGATGATAACATTGTTCAGGATACACAACAATGCAGGGATAGTGTTAAGCAACACAAGGATTGGAAAAGATATCCCCAAGATGATGATGGATTGATGATGATTTGATCAAGATTGATGATGATAACATTGTTGAGGATGCACAACAATGCAAGGATAGTGTTAAGTAACACAAGAATATCTTGATGATTTCTTGATTGGATTTGATTGATCATGATTGATGAAGCTTGGTTTGAAACAAAAGATGTTTGAATGATTTGATGTGATGTTGACGTGCAAATTAGATGCGACTGATATTGATTATTTTGATTGATGTTCAATGAAAGATGAAGCTTGATAAGGAACATATTCTCATCAAAATATGCCATGGGCTAGTGATTTTTTCTCACAAGTGGTGGACCAATTTGATTTCACGTTTGTCAATGTTCGGATCACCACATAGGTTAAAGGATATAGATCAAGATTTATTCTTAAAGCAAGATGTATATATATGCCCCCAATGTCTAGCAATGTATGGAATGCGATGGGTGGATGCTTGGATAGGTGTATGTATGGATGGATAGGGCCAACATGCAAAGGATGCCAAGGAGTATCTTGTGATAAGATAAGGTACTCAGATAAACAACGCTTATTGGATAATGCTTCAAGGATCAGATAACATTGGATAGGATAGGGTCAATGAAAATGACCCATGTCAAGGTGTTTAAGATAACTTGGATGATGGACGTAGATGGATGAAAATGGATTGGATCATGGATGGTTTATGGGATGGATGGAATGCTTGATTTATTACGGATGGGATGAGATGCTTTCACCTAAAGTGGCGTACGTAGATGCTCGATTCTACACATGATGCCTATTTGCTAGGTTTTCACCATGGTCTTGCCCAAAGTGCCACCATAGTGGTTTTCACTAGAGGACGATTTTTATCTTTACTATTTTCAATCCTTTTTATGATTTTTTTGGATTTTTTGCTTTTTTTCTTTTTTTATTTTTTTTGAAAGATTTTAAACTCATGCTAAATCATGAGGTGTTGCTAATGTATATGCCCCTGTCATAATGTGCCATCGATATCCTACTTGAAGGAGCTTCTTTCCTAAGATACGTGCACTTGAATGTAGCTTTTGGGATTCTTGATCTGCTTCATCGATACCGGAGTTAACTTTGTCTCTTTGTGTACATCGCGATAGAGTTCCTTCTGAATCCTTATGATGAAGGGTTGTTGCCAATACATGGTCAATGTGAGAATTGAATATCATGCGTGGAGGTGTGGATGGAGTGTGTTTAGGGATAAGAGATGGATTGGTTGATAGTTTGGAACCTTTGACTCTCCAAACTTGCAAAGATGACCAATGATGGGTGGATACGAAAGTGTGCATGGAATTAGGACCAATTGCTTGATATACTTTGTACATTGCTTGAAAAGCATGCTTTTACTTTTGTAGACATCGTTGATGGATACTTTTCCCTCTTTTATTTTTCCCCATAGTTTCTTTGACTAATGAAGTTTGATAGGGATAATCTTTCCTTGTATGTTTTGGTATCCATACGTATTTGATTTGTCCATTATGCTTCTTAGCTTCCTTTTCTTTGATAACGTTCTTCGTACTTTGATTCAAATCTTCTTTTTGACATTGGTCCCAATTTGTAGATGGGGTGATGGGTGGATGAAGATTCATGGCATGGCTAGTTGTAGTATTGGCAATGGTTTCACCATAAAGATTCTTCATGCTCCCTATGTTGATGTTTGCTTTAGATGAAGTTGCCCCCAGTATTGTGGAAGTAGTACCTTCATGCTTTGATTTTGCTTGTTCTGAGAGCCTTTGTTTAGAATGAATTCTCTAACAAATGACCACTGTAGGTGATGCTATTTCCATTTGCTGCTTTGCTAAATATGGAATATCCGCATACCTAATGTCCCCAGTCTAAATTTGGGATATATCTGATCTTGATGTTGATAACTTAGTTTGACTGTAGGAGTTGATAATCTGCTCTTTGTTTGTAATAGAATTTCATTCTAGATGAAGATCATCTACATGTCTATCCATAGAAAGCATCTCATGGGTAGATGGAAGGGTATGTGCTACATGGATATGATCATCTAGCATGGATAAGAGAGTGTCCATTAGATTGTTGTAGTATCTTGAAGATACAAATTCTTGATCTTGAATGATTTCAAGGTTGCTTTTGACATGCTTTGGATCAAGTTCCTGACATGGATCAGTTCCAAAGGATGGATTGCTTATAAATGGTTCTTGGATGTCATCATTAGACATGGGGAATAGCTCAATATCCTCTTGATCTTTGAGTGAATTTGGATCAAGTGTTGAGTTCAGGGTTCCTTTGGTATCTGTAAGCATGAGGTCAAAGGGGGTCAACATGTCTTGGAAAGGACCATTGCTAGACTTTGGTGAAAGATGTTGATCATGCTTTGGAATGAATTCTTGAGATATGTCATCTAACTCATAAGGCAATGTAGAGACATTTTCAACATGATCATAGGTCAACAGATCGTGCATTATGTCAATGGGATCAAATAGTCCTAGCACTCCTTGAAAGAGATCACTAAAAAGTGGCTCTTGATGTATGGTGAGTTGATCATCGGATGGGGTGGAAATATCTTCAAGGCGCTTATCGACGGAGAGATCTTGATCGTTGTTTTCAACAATTGTGGTGAAGAAGTTTCCAATGTTTTCAACCATAGGTTCAAATGATGTTAACATTTCTTGAATTGGATCATTGTTGGTTGATGAATTTTGATCATGATTGAAAAGGGACTTTTGACATATATTGATTCGATCTTCAGATGAGATAGAAACATCTTCAATGTGTTCTTTGATGGATAGATCTTGCTCATTGTTTTCAAGAATTGTGGTGACGAGATTGTCAATGCTATCACCAGTGGTTGAATGTTCATCCCTATCCCCAATAGTTATCATTTTTCATGTTTGTGCTTGTGTACGTTGGGTAGCTTGAGCTGCTTGTGGAGCCACTTGATATTTTTGAAGAGATTGTTGGTAGGCTTGATGTGCTTTCAGTGCGATGTTACAATATTGACTTATTGCACTTGGTTTTGTTTGTAGTGGTGGTGTATTTGGAATTGTGTTGGATGTGGTGATAAGTGGTTGAGATACACTTGGAGTGATCATGGTAGTGAGGGGTTGAGATATGATGGGTGTGATAGGGGTGGATGGAGTGATCGAGGTGATAGGAATGGTCAGAATGACCAAGGTGATAGGTCCTTGGGAGACCATATTTGGATTTTTTAGGATTGATGTTGTCATTCGATTAGATACCATCTGTTGGTGCGATGTCGATGGTATATTCAAAGGTTTTAATGCGATGACTTGATTGGCATTAGGTGGATTGATTTGGATGGAGTGATTTGTGCTAGGTAAAGGAGGAAGCCCTAAACCAAGGAATGATGTTGATATGGGTAATGGTGGTGGAGATGTCTCTTCACATAATGATTCAACTATTATGGTAAGTGTAGCAATTTGATCTAGCCAAATTTTTTCTTGATTTCGATATTGACTCCCTTGATATAGTTGATTTGGCTTGTGTTCAAGCAGATTTGGAATGTACACTTGTGGTGTTTGAATGGGATCATGGACAAATCAATTTTGGACATTGTTCTAACTTGGGATGATGTTCAAATTTGGCATGATAGGTTGAAATTGAAGATTGTTGATGTTGGGAATCACATTTCCTTGACTTGGAGTCGTTAACATCTTGTTTGGATTTTGAACAATATTTGTATGATTTGCAAATGTATTTATCCCAAAGTTTGTCGGATTCATGTTTCAAACACTTGTACTTGGTACCTTCTCATTTGGCTTGTACGGATTTGATGGGATGATGTTGTTTGTTTGAAGGCTCATGGTTTGATTGTTCGGTTGACAAACTTGTAGGTTTGGATTTAGATCTACCATTGGAAAAGGTGTTCCAAACTCTTGATTGGGCATACTCACATTTGTACCATTGAAGTTTGTAGAAGGTAATGATCCCATGTATGGATTTTGATAATTGATAGGCATTGTAAGGCATTGAAAGTTCAATTGATTTGGATTACTCATGATGCATGGATCAAGTTTATACTCCATGTTCCTCTTGTGTTTTGACCTTGTTGCAAAAGTGACCTCTAAGGTTCTTAGGATTAATGAAGAGATGAAGGATGAAAGGTGGAAATGATATGAGTGATGGCTGTTTAGGAACTTTGGATCAATGTTAGACTTAGGGTTTGATTTTGATTGGTCTGATTTGGATAATGAATGTGTAAACCCTAAGATGTTGGATGTTATCTTAGGATGAAATTTTTCAAAGGATTGCTGATTTAATTAGAGGTATGAGAAAGGATGCATTCACATACTCCTAACTAAATAGGGCGAGTTTGATTTTGATGATTTACCCAAGTCTAGAATGATGTTTCCAAAGCTCTAAAGTTGTTTTTGGGATGAAGATGATAAATGTTTGGATGGATGAAGTGTTTGATTTGCTCCTAAATGAACCTAGGAAGGATTTTTTTACTAGGCCAAGATAGTGAAGAACGTGCCTTTCTCTAAGAGTAATTCAACCCAAAAGACCAATGTCTTCTTGAAAGAAGATAAACAAGCACATGTGTGGGGTAAAATTTGTTATCTTTGTTTTAATGACTTATTTTTACCAAAAATAGACAGTTGATTATGTTTCAAACTGAATGTCCAATGTCACAACTTCTTTTCATCCCACAAAGTGCTATGTGGAAGTTCCAAGAAATCGGGACAAGGGTTGCCTAATGTTGACCTTTGTAAGAGCAAATTAAGATGTAAACCCAATTACTTAGAAACCTCTAAGGACATAATCCCAAGGGTAAGCAATAGTTCTTGGGTTTTGTCAAAGGTATTTTCTTAACTAAGGGGTTTGAAATTTTGATGATGATGTTGAATGTTGGTTTTCCAATGTTTTTGATAAATGCATTGTGTTTTCAAACAAGCAATGTAACATCCTAGCTCAATTGGTACATTTTCTAGGTGGGCTTGCCTCATGCCCTTCATAGAAGAGATGATTTTACATGCAACCAAGGACAAAATATAAAGGTATGTTAAGAATGAAGTCTTAACCTCTACATTTCAACCAAGATCGGACATGGCAAGTAACTTCTTGGAATCTAAGTTCCAATGCACCACTTTGATAAACTCGCTTAATGGATAAATAGGCCACTACAAAAAAGGGTTCTAGTTCAGACTTTCCATTCATGGAGATTGACCCATATGGCAAGAGTCCCCTTTTGAATCCATCTTGTCGAAATCAACCACGTGATATTGGCGTTTCTTCCAATATCCACATTTATATCTCGACGTGAAATACTCTTGGCTTTAGAGTGTTATAGGTTGAGCCGTTCCCTTGGGTGAGTAATTTTTCCCCAAGGTAGGCCCTCGAAGATAGAAAAAAGCAAACAAACTTATTCATAGTTTGATCAAGCTTCATTTAGAAACAAAGGGAGAACAAACGCAATAAGTTTACTCACACTCGCACAAGATGTTGTTCAATTTTAGATACAAATTGAAGTGTGTATGGGAAATTATTTACACAACTTAATGTCACCAAAAGCCTTTTGATTCTCAAGATCGCCGTGAGGCGCGAGAGAAGCGCATACGTATTTTGATGATATTACTCTGTGTAAATAATTACGAAACAATGAAAGCACACATTCATTTTATCCTTCAAAGCAATGATTCGATTTGTTTTAAGCACCAAAGGAAGGATGAAGATTTTTTTGTTCAATTTGAGCCCAAAAAATCAAAGTCTAATGAGTTTCTAAGGTTTAATTTTAGCCCAACTTTAGAAAAAAAAAATCAATGGTTTAGTTGGCTTAAAGTAGAAAATTAAAGCAGTAAATGGATGCTCTAGACCATTATAATAAGCATTAAAAAATGCTTTTGTCCATTTTAAACTTTAATGCTTAATTCTCTAACTCCAATCTACTTGTGTCATTTGATTCCAATGTGATGGCAAAATTACCATCCTCCCCCAATGCCAACCTACACATATTTCAAAATAATTACAAATAAGAAGTATGATAATCAATGATAACAATATGATAAAACAAAAAAATGATCCTATGAGAGATAAAGAAATAAAAATAAAAATCACAATAAGCTTTAAAAAATGCTTTTGTAAATTTTAAATTTTAAATTCTTTGACTTCAATTTTCTTTGTCTATGCTTGACTCTAATGCTCGATTTCATTGCCAACCCAAGTTTGTTAATCAAGATCCCTCCCAAAATGGACACATCTAATTGATTGATAACATCTCTATTTACTCCATGTAGTGAGAAAAGGCAACACAATGAATGCAGTTAGGTAGATGAAGCACGTTGTTGAAGGACATTAATGTCACATCCTAAAAGAAACAACAAAGTCGTGGTCTATGAAAAATTTAAGGCATTCTTGGTAAGGATAGGCACCTATCAATTACAGATTTCACCTACTCTCCAATCTGGCAAGCAACAACCTTTCCAGTCCACATAACTCTCTGATCTGATGTCTCCATCTGCCTGTCCATGAAAGCAATATAATGTTCATTCGCACCATTTTTTATTGGAATGATTATCCCTCCACTTCTTGATTACAGTTATATTCAATCAAAATGATCCTATAGGGCAGAAAAATAGAGGAATCGAAGAAAATATGGATACTATTTTGTATTAGTGGAGGATTATATACAACTCAGGAATGGTAGTGTGACAGAAAAGCAAGAATCACAAACCGCATCGAGGCATCCAGTAAAAATAAGAAATATTTCTTAGGTCTACATGAGGCAAGCAAGCTTTGACCTAGGCTAGAAAAATATGGCTAGTCAGAGTACATGGTAAGAGCTTTTACTCATACTAAATCTAGTCACAGTTCAAGATGGATACAATTCCAGCAAAGATTTCAATAATAAATTGAGGGTCCAAAGCAATATCAAATTTGTACTTGATTCTGACATCAAAGATTGTGAATGAGTTTGTTGTTATTTTGATCGATAAAAGTGCTAAATTGGTTGTCAAAAGATATCAAAGAAGATATCATGGCAAAGGAAGTTGCAAAGTAGTTAAGTGGAAAGTGGGGGCACTCGGAACTCCACAACTATTAATGCTAATGACAACATTACTAGTGGTTGATATTGGATGGCAAAAACATCAACAAGGTTGGTGGGTCACTGTGCACACAACTACGAGATTATTGATGAATCAATCCATCAATACAATAAGAATTTGTAGCAGTAACACAAACTCACTCGAGCGCTACTTTCTCAAGTACTTCAACCTTAGATGGTCAAAATTAATGACATGATATACCAGCATAAGGGCCACAAATCTGGAAGAAAATAAATCACGGGTATCTTCAATGATTTGAAAGCATGGGCAATAAATACCACGAGGAACCTGACATATGCTAAGTATAGAAGATCTGACAGTATTAAAGACACATGAATTGTTTGATGAATGATCACAAAGAGACGTGGTTCTATGGAATTCAATAATTAAACACATGAGTGTGAATATAATACTATCACCAACCATTCCAGTATCCTCCCTGCCTGTGCACACTGTACTAGATCTAGAAAGCTTAAGAGTTGTGCAAGATGGAGAATCTGTAGGGGTAGCTGGATAGCACGTGCTTACGGGATTCAATACATGAAGGCTATCAAAGTTTCTTTACTTACTTCGAACTGGGATGTAGAGGATTCATATTTGGATAACATAGCCAAGCTATAAACAAAAGAGATATGCGTGCTATTTTTTTTTGGTATCCACTTTATGACCAAAAGACATAAATTTGTATCTTGCTGCACTTGGCCGAGCTTCAAGTCAAACCGCTGATTAGCCTTTATTTGCTCAATAAGACAGTGAAATTTAATTTTCATTGTGTTCTCATTAAATCTATCTACAGGTATAAACAGTCTAATGAAGTTTTTCAAAAGAAAAATACATTCTAATGGGACTGATTGAAAGCACCAAGAGTAAAGTTGCTTTCATAGAGAATGTAAAGAAAAAGACCTTTCTACAACAAGTTTTGGCTGAAAACCAAATGAGAATTCTAGTAGTGAAGATTGAAAGAATATAACCACTTTATAGTAAATAATGTCAAAGGTTGAATTCAAAGAAGGTACGCTATAAAAAAATATCATGATCAAAGATAAAAACAAAGACTTATTCCTACCCTCCTTCTAGCGCCATATGTGAGCACCTTGCAAATCTGCACAAAGTTAAAAATCCATTCTATGGATTAGTTCATGCAAACTCACTAGTTACTCCTATGAAATATTGCATCATGCCTTCATAAACAAGATAACAATAGAAACTAATTGAGAGCATAAAAACAAGATGCATATCTATCCCATGGTGGATTGGTGCTTCTTTGATGTGGAAAGAAGCCCTTTCTCAATCCTTGATAAGCTTGGTGATGAGGATGCAATGGACAAAATCAGTTCTCCATGTGAAGAGAATGACTTTGCATAAAGATTGTGGAGTTGTAAATGCTCAAATTGTAGAGTGGACAAAATCAATTCTCAAATGAAGAGAGTGACTTTGCATTAGCTTTGTGGATGGATGAATGAGGATTAAGGCTTTCTTTTATAGATTTTCTTGATGAGAGATTGGCCAAGAGGGTGAATGTGGGACTAAAGATCCACCAATGAGAGGAGGCCACTTGTCAAGTGGTGATAGGTCAATGGATGTGCAAGATTTGGGAAGAATTCCCATGAGAGGGAGAATTTGAATTCAAATTTTGCAATAAATTTTTAGAGGGGGACAAGAAAAAGAGCAATAAATGCAATGTTGGAGGGACAAATCAACTTGTCATGTTGAGTGAAAATGAGGGTTTTAATAAATCAATAAATTGATTTATTTGTGCAAGTGGCTAAATCTAGAGAATGCAAGTGGTGAGGATTAGCATTTAATCATGGTTAGATTAAATTAATGATGATTAGGTTAGTTTGACTTTCATGATTTAAATATTTGATTTATTTAAATCAGAAAAGGATGAAATATGAATTGGATTTAATTAAATAAATGTCCTGATTTATTTAATTAAAGGTATGATGATAGGATCAAGTTTGATTTATTTGATTTAAGCTGATTACTTTAGAAGATTGATAAATAAGCTTGATTTATTTGCTGAATGGAATATGATTATGCATAATGCTAATTTTGCGTGTCTATAGTATTTGCACCACTTTTTTACTTTCAAACATTTCCAGTTCCTGGTATTCGGTACCCTAAAACACTTGCATTACAAAGTATTCTTTGATTAAAAATTTCTCTTTAATATTTACTTCCTTTGATCTTTTCATCTTGCTAGCTCATGTCATAAGAGTTATTATTTCTTCACTTGGGTCCCCAAGTCTTACAGTCTTGGGCATGTTGTGAGAACACACAACACTAAGGGTATCACTATTTGGGCTTATCATGATCAAGAAAGGCTGTCTCAAGGCACCATTCAACTCCCTATTCAAGTAGGGCCAAAAATCACGGAAAATACATGCCAAGCCCTTTATCTTGAACTACCTTACAATATCCTCCTAGGGTGCCTATGTATCCATGGGATGCACACTGTGGCATCCACATTCCATCAATGTGTGAAATTACCTTATCAAAACCAAGAAGTCACGGTCCATGGTGATCCCGAGCCATTCTATTATTGCAAATATCTGGAGGCCAAGTACTATAAAATCCCCCAAGTCCCAAAGAATGATGAGGGACCCGCATCTCCATATATAGACCCATGTGCCCTAGCCTCCACTTCTAAGAAAAAGACATCCTCCATATTGGACATCCCCCATATCAAGGTTATTATCTAAGATAATTCTTGTGGAGATTACAAAATGAAAAAGAGTTCCTTTGTAATAGGAGAGTTACCTCAATCTCCTAGATCTCATGGGAAACCCCAATTGACTAAAACACCATCTTAAAACATCAACGCAAACCCCTTCAGATTCAAAAGTTGGGGAGACCTAGCCGAGAAGTGGTAGACAAAAAGGATATATCAAGTTTTCTATTCCAAGATGAAAGGCCCATACGTGATCTTCCCATGGATGATGGCAACCAAGGATGATAATTAATGCTTGGCACGGGCTACAAGAAACTCAAGAAAAATGACAATGGAATGTTAGAACCTATCATTGCTGAGAAGTGCATTAAGAATCTTGGCCTTGGATGTACCCCTCTAAAGATAACCATACGTGGAAAAGGTACCCCAGTTAAAAAATTCAAATATCCTCCTCAATTACTAGTATCCATAGGGTTTCCTTTAGATAACTATACCTTTGATATAACCAATGTATGTGACAAGCATCCCATTATTGACTTACCCGTGTTATTTGAGGATTCCTCCCTCTTCATTATCAATACCTTATCTTTTGAGCCAAGTAACCAGACTAATGAACTAAAACTTTTCTACCCCCAACTCATCGATTATGACCAATGAGGACCACTGACCTTAGACACATTTGAAAATGATGATGCTCTCTCAGAATTCATTGGACTATGAGATACAAAACCATATGGAGACCATAAGGTAAGGTTTGATATTAAATTGGACACACATGCTCACTATGGGGAAACAATTGAATCCCTCAACTACAAAATAGAAAAGCTAAGAGTAATATCTAGGTCTTTAAGTGAAAACCACTTTGTGGCACTTTCAGACCCAAAAATAGTAAAAACAAAGAACATATCTGATGGTGAAAACCTCTATGAGGCACTAAAGGATGAGGGATTCAATCTTCCCCTTAATGTTATTCATCAGGAAAAGTTAGTAGTACTGGCTGAAAAAGTACAACCCAATCAATCTGAAGAAACACCACATATCACATTCTATGTAGAATCACTTTTGACTGAGGAAAAAGAAATTCTAGCTCCATTTTTTAAAGCAAGGAAGGTGAAGTTTGCATGGACTTATGTTGACATGCCCGACCTTGATCTTGAGGTTGTGGTTCATCATCTAGTCATTTATCCAAGGGTGAAACTAGTAAAACAAAAGCAAAGAAAGATGCATGCACATATCACATTACTAGTCAAACTTGAATTGCAGAAACTCCTTGATGTTGACTTTATACGGCCAATTGATTATCTAGAATGGGTTTCAAATCTTGTACCTATTTCTAAGCCCACTGGGAGCATCTATATCTGCACTGACTTCAAGGACCTAAACAAAGAATTCTATAAGGATTATCTCCCTCTCCCAAATATAGACATGATTATGGATATGATGACAGGGCATGAAATGCTATCATTAATGGACAGGTTTTTAGGATATAGTCAGATTATGATAGCCCAAGATGATCAACATAAAATAACTTTCACCTACACATGGGGGACTTATTGTTGTAACATGATTTTGGTTGGGTTAAAGAACATGGGAGCTACATACCAAAGAGCTATGATGTTTATTTTCCATGACATGATTCACAAGTCTGTCAAAGATTACATAGATGAAATAATATCCAAATCAAGGAAGTGTCAAGATTGCATAACAACACTATCCTCTATTTTTGACAGACTAGAAGAGTATAAGGTTAGAATCAATCCCAAGAAATGTGTCTTTGGTGTGCAATCAAGACAACTACTAGGGTATATTGTATCAATGAGAGGAATCTAGATAGATCTTCCAAAGTAAAAGAAATTTTTGAAATGGAAGCATCATAGACACTGAAGCAGTTAAGGGTTTTATAGGGGAAGGCTCTAATCCATTCATCAATTCATATCACTGTTAGTAGATAAGGCTATCCCATATTCTCATCTACTCCACAAGGGGGTAGCATACAAGTGGGATGAGAAACGTGATCAGGAATTTAATAAAATCAAGGAGTACTTGCTAACACCACCAGTCCTAATGCCACTGATATTTATCTTGTATATATTGGAAACATCAGCAACACTTGGGGCTCTCTTAGCGCAACATGATGAAATAGGTAAGGAATGATCCATTTACTATATCAGTAGAACCATGGTGGGACACGAGCTGAATTACACATTCATTGAGAAGGATTTCCTAGTGATAGTGTTTCTTGCACAAAAAATTAGGCACTATATGCTAGCTCATCAGATAAAGCTCATCACCAAAATAGATCTTCTCATGTATATACTTTCTAAAGAAACACTCATGGGAAAAATGGCTAAGTGGGTTATGATCTTAACATAATATGAGATTGAGTATGTAGAACAAAAATCCATCAAGGGATAGGTAATTGCAGATCAACTAGTAGAAACACCTATATATTCAGAAAACCCATTGGTATTAGAATTTCTCAATGAGTCAATATTCAATATAAGTGTAGTAGATCATTGGAAAGTATATTTTTACAAGACCTACACATTACATGGGTCAGGAGTGGGAGTATTCTTCATCACACCAAAAGGAGATTGCATACTGAAGTCATATAAGTTGTCTTTCCCATGCACAAAAAACATTGTAGAGTATGAGGCCCTTGTGATAGGAATTTGAATTTC
This sequence comes from Sequoia sempervirens, assembly GCA_007258455.2. Taxonomy (NCBI): domain Eukaryota; kingdom Viridiplantae; phylum Streptophyta; class Pinopsida; order Cupressales; family Cupressaceae; genus Sequoia; species Sequoia sempervirens. The sequence goes on from VDFB02000003.1 coordinate 536,178,859, forward strand.
AATACATTGGTAGATCATGGCCCTTAAAGTTTATGGTGACTCATAGCTAATCATCAATCAGGTCAATGATGAATACCAAACAAAGGATGACAAGCTTACCCCATATAAGAAATTGGTGGAGAGCCTCAAGGAATTCATTATTAAAATCACATTTCAGAAAATACCAAGGGAAAACAATAGAGCAGCTGATGCTATGGAAATAATCAAATCACTATTGGATATCCCATGTAACATCCATAAACATGAATTCTTGGTAGAGAAACTTCTTGTACCAACTTTTGAGGTTCCAAATTCTGAGTTCATGTGTGAAATAGTTGGTCTCTGTGATCTTTGGTACCATGACATATATACTTACTTGAAAATAGGAGTCCTCCCTGCCGATATCACCCCAAAACTTAAGAGAACATTTGTTAAGAAGTCATCCCATTTCATTATCTTAGGTGAAACCCTATACCATAGGAGTATCAAGGGAACCGTCTTGCAATTCCTTAACCCTAAGGAAGCTTTGACTACTTTAACTAAGGTACACGATGGAATTTGTGGTTCACATTCTAGTGATATGACATTGGCCAGGAAACTGCTAAGGACTGGGTACTACTAGCCTACAATGGAGAGGGAAGCTCATGATTATTTTTGAAGATGTTTGTAATATCAATAGCATGGGGACCTCATCCATGTTCTAGCTTAGGAGCTCTAACCGATCATAACACCTTGGCCCTTTTCACAATGGGGGCTCGATCTCATCGGAAAAATCACACCCACCTCATCCAATGGACACAAGTTCATTATCATCTCCACTAAGTACTTCATGAAGTGGGTAGAGGCCATCCCAATGACCTACATCATAGGGAAGCATATATCCAAATTCATCCTAAACTGCCTCATTTTTTGCTACAGTGTTCGACAAGCCCTTATCTTAGATAATGGGACACCTTCCAAGAACTAGGATGTTTGAGAGCTATGCTAAAAATTCAATATCCAACATCGCTTCTCCACCACATATTACCCCCAAGGTAATATCCAAGCTAAGGATATGAATTAAACCATCTTGAAAATCCTAAAGAAAATAGTCAATGAAGTTGGTCGTGACTGGCACCTACAACTAAATCTTACCTTAAGGGCCTATTGAACAAGTATCTACATGCCTACAGGTGCAACCCCTTTGTGATCAATCTCCCATCCTTAAGAATATCATTGCATAATCTCATTATTGATGAATAATATCGAGTGCCATAGTTGAAGGAGGTAGAACTATTTCATGAGCAATGCATTGATTCTTTGAACCATCTATATGTGTACTAGAACCATCTCAAAAGGAGATATAATAAGAATATTAGGAGTCAGACTTTTCAAGTTGGATAACTCATGTTGAAAGAGAATCAGAAGAATGTGCCAAATCCATACAAAAGGGGGAAGTTTGAACCCAACTAGTTGGGACCCTTCATCATCATGAAAAGTTATAAATGAGGAGAATATTAGTTGTCTACACTTGAAGGTGAGCCTTTGTAGGATCCTATCGATAGCTCCCATCTCAAAAAAAATTATGCCTAAGCTTGCAAGGTATAAATCTAGAAAAATACAAAAAAATCAAAAAATAAAAAAAAAAATAAAATAGAAAAGGATTGAAAATGTTAAAGAAAAAAATTGTCCTCTTGTGATAACCACTTTGGTGGCACTTTGGGAAAGTACCTTGGTGAAAACTTGGAAAACAAGCACCTCGTGTAAATAAGAACCTTACATTAACCATGATATCTAAGGCTTGTTCTACAACATTCATCTATCACATTCCATTGATCCTTCCAACACCCATCTGCATCTGCATCATAGCTTGATCATGTGTTTGAATCATGTTCCCTCCTAGTACTACTTGGAAAATTCCTAAGGCTAGTTTTTCCTACCTATATCGGAGTAGTCTATTACACCATGTTGGGGGCATGTTCTTTTACCTACATTGGATTGTATTTGTGTATATTCTTGAAGTCTTCCTTAAAATTAGAAAATCCAAAACATTTTGAAGATTAGAAAAATCCAAAAACATTCAGAAAATATGAAAATCCAAAAACATTCATAAAATAAAAAAATCCAAAAAACATCCAAAACATGTCAAAAATTCAAAAAACAAGTCAAAAAGTAGAAAAAAGTCAAACATTGAGTCATCATGTCGAACTATGGGTCTCTGATCTTAAACATAGGCAAGGCCATCATTGATGTGCCCCCGAGACACATTAGGTCAGTCCTTTAGGATTCTATCACAATAAACCTACATCCCTTCAAATGTTCATATCTCATCAATAAACAAGTTTGTGTCTATTGAACTATGTGGTTTCTACGTGTATAACGTAGGAAAGGATAATCTTTAATCAGCCCTCGAGGCCCATAGGATAGGTCCTTAGGTTAGGATTTTGGTCAAAATCTCAGAAAAACATAAAAACATTGGAAAATTTGAAAATCAAAATATTTGTAAAATATCTTGAAAATACCAAAAATAGCCTCAAAACATTTCAAAATACTAAAAACATTCAAAAAACCAAAAATTGTCTATCCCACTTGAATAATCATGATGCAGGAGCATCCAGTGGTGTAAGGGCAATCTTACATCACCATAAAATAGTTAAATTTCAAGTTTATCATTTTTCAAATGTTTTTACATTTTTGGATACCCTTTTCATCATAATGAAATTCCCAATTTACAATTTTTATTTTCTATTCATGGGTTGAAAGATATTGCAATTTTAGTTTCCCAGATTTGCACCTGAAAATCTTCTGAGTTGGATTTGAGGCACTTAGAGCTTCTGGAATGGCCCTGAAAATTTCCAAAATTGGCGTAGCTGATTTCGAGAGCGTTCTTGAATCAGAGCTCCGGATCAAAAGTTATGGCCCCGGGAAGTTGGCACACTTTCTAGAAGATACAATTGCAAATGTTCTTTTGAAATTTGAACTTCAAGTTGTAATTTTCGGCGCTAAACCACCTAAACTAAAATTTTAATGTTGTTTTGGCTCCAAACAAAAAAGGAGCTCTATTTTATGGGTGGCTTTCTAGTATTTTTGGGTAACTCTTGGGGACAAGCTCACATATTGCGAAAGGATGATTCTGTAGCTTTTTGTAACTTGCATGTGTTGTAAAACTTGGGGATTTGAGATCCTCTGCATATAAGAAGTTCCATTTTCTGAATAATAAAATTATTCTCTTGTTTGTGGGTT
>VDFB02000003.1:536184644-536197542 GCA_007258455.2 Sequoia sempervirens
ACATTATTTGTTGTCGGCTAATTTTTTTTATACATCGATCATCGTGCCTTGCAAGCATCAAATAGTCGTGAAAATTCAATCGAGGCATATGAAATGGGTAGAGTTTTTGCAGAGTTATACCTTTGTTTTGAAACATAGGAGTGGGAAGTCAAATAGGGTTGCAGATGCCTTAAGTAGGAGGCATATATTGATGACAAAGATGCAGATTAAAGTGGTCGGATTCAATGAACTCAAGACACTGTATGCAAAAGATCCTGATTTTGCAGAGGCTTGGAAAGCTTGCAAGGAACCTATTACAGTGGACAGAACAAGGTGGATAGATTTCATAATCTAGGATGGCATGTTATTTAAGGGAAGTCAATTGTGTATCTTGAGGAGTTCTATGAGGGAGAACCTGATAAAGGAGAAGCATAGTGGAGGAATGGCAGGACATTTTGGTCAGGATAGGACCATTGCCATTATCAGTGAGCATTATTATTGGCCTCAGTTGCCATAGGATGTGAAGAAGTTTGTACAAAGTTGCAGAGTATGTCAGATGGCTAAAGGAGTGAGCCAGAATATAGGATTATATCAGCCCTTACCTGTACCAGAGAGGCCATGGGAGGATATAAGTATGGAATTTGTTCTTTGTTTGCCAAGGACACAACGAGGGAATGATTCAGTCTTTGTGGTGGTTGATAGGTTTTCAAAGATGGCACATTTCATTCCATGTCAAAAGACCCATGATGCAGTCCATATTGCTGACTTGTTCTTCAAAGAGGTGGTGAGGCTACATGGTTTGCCAAAGAGTATTGTTTCAGATCATGACACCAAATTTGTGGGGTACTTTTGGAGGACCTTGTGGAAGAAGCTGAAGATAGAGTTGAAGTTCAGTTCTGCACACCATCCACAAACAGATGGGTAGACAGAGGCTGTTAACATGAGTCCGGGTAACCTAATGAGATGTTTGGTAGGAGATAAACCCAAGGGATGGGACTTGATCTTACCCCAAGTAGAATTTTCTTACAACAATTCTGTCAACAGAAGCATTGGTAGATCACCATTCCAGATTATGTATGGAGGTAGCCCTAGAATAGCTCCAGAATTGAGGAAGATGGACCACGAGTAGAAAATAAGTGTTGAAGCCGAAGATTTTGTAGAACACATTAAGGACATACATGAGAAGGTAAGAGAACATATTAACAAGATGAATATGCTGTATAAGGCTAAGGCAGATCAGAAGTGGAGGTATAAGTAGTTTCAGATTGGTGATGAAGTGATGGTCCACTTGAGGAAAGAAAGGTTTCTAGTGGGAACATATAACAAATTGAAGATGAAGTTTGGTCCCTGTAAAATTTTAAAGAAGCATGATTCAGGGAATGCATATGAGGTAGAGTTGCCAGATGGATTCAACATTTCCCCTGTGTTCAACATTTCAGATTTGACAGAGTATCATGAAGGTGGCACAGAGGAAGTACCAACAATGGAACAGTGTGGGATTCCAGCATCTACTTTAGAAAAGGAGGAGATTGAGGAAATCTTGGATAGTCGTGTGGGAAGGAGTACCAGAAATAGGCAGTATGAAGAATATCTGGTGAAATGGAGAGGAAGGCCTATGGAAGATTCATCCTAGCTATCTAAGGCAGCAGTTGACGGTTGGGTTTTCCTCAACCATCGAGATGTGACGGGGTCACTTCTCAAATCACCACTGGGTGTCGATGTAGGAGCATCCAGTGGTGTAAGGGCAATCTTGCATCACCTAAAAATAGTTAAATTTCAAGTTTATCATTTTTTAGATGTTTTTACATTTTTGGATACCCTTTTTGTCATAATCAAATTCCCAATTTACGGTTTTTATTTTCTATTCCTGGGTTGAAAGATATTGCAGTTTTAGTTTCCCAGATATGCACCTGAAAATCTTCCGCGTTGGATTTGAGGCACTTAGAGCTTCCGAAATGGCCCCGAAACTTGCTGAAATTAGCATAGAAAATTTTGAGCATGTTCTTGACTTTGAGACCTTTCCAACAGTTCAAACGGTTCGCGAATCGGAGCCCTGGATCAAAAGTTATGGCCCCGGGAAGTTGGCGCACTTTCTAGAAGATACAATTGCAAATGTTCTTTTGAAATTTGAACTTCAAGTTGTAATTTTTGGCGCTAAACTACCTAAACTCAAATTTTAATGTTGTTTTGGCTCCAAACTAAAAAGGAGCTCTATTTATGGGTGGGTTTCTAGTATTTTTGGTTAACTCTTGGGGACAAGCTCGCATATTGCGAAAGGGTGATTCTATAGCTTTCTGTAACTTGCATGTGTTGTAAAACTTGGGGATTTGAGAACCTCTGCATATAAGAAGTTCCATTTTCTGAATAATAAAATTATTCTCTTGTTTGTGGGTTATTTTCTATGTCTCGGGTTGTGCCCTCATCAAATCACCCGCAATAAACATCCACTCATAATAAATCAATCGTCACCTTCAACCTTTGGAAAAATAATTGGACAGAAGTATGGCAAATTAAAAGTGAAAACTCAAGCATCAAGGTCTCAAGTCTAGGTCAATAGGTAAACAAGTTTGTTAGCTCTTGGTCTCAATAGCCTATCATCTTGTCCGTATTAGCATCATCTAATCATTGTGTCCTAGGATGCATCCTTCCTACAATGGACATCAACATTAGAACTCACCGTAGTTTAGTCTTGGCTAGAGGTATCAAGAACATTGGCCTGTTTGTGTAGTTGATCTTTTCTTGTGATTTATCTTATTGTGCCTATTCCCATGACCTATCGATGATTTCTAATAAAAATGATTTAGAGAAAAATGAATGGGGCATTGATCATTATTTTTTGTCTATTGTGCTTGTTGGATATGTTTGCAATATAACCTTGGTCATGCTTACTTTGTTTTTTTTGTAGGGAGGGTGTTTTAGATGTCTTGGTGACTATTACATAAGAATGTTTTTCTTTTCTATGTTTTGGTCTGAGATGTTTGAAATATCTGAATTACATTCTAATAAGGTTTTGTATGCCAGGTGTGAACAATGATAATTCTATTTGATTGTTGAGTCAAAGTCCATCTCACTAGGTACAACGCATCCTAGTTTCCTATACCTTGATGCATCGTATCTATATGTGTTATCAAAAATAAGGAAAGCTATTCTCTTTACATCCCCAATCCCTAGATAAGCAATACATCATCATCATTCATCATCATATCTAGTAAATTCTTGACAACTCATAAGACTTGTTGGACTTTTGCATCTTCTCGCAATCAAGGGTTGATCCCTCTCATTCTTCTATCCTATTTCATGCTAACATGGTATAATGACATCAATGCATCCATCTTGCATTCATAAAAAATTAGCATACTAATCCTGCATAATCATACATATCACAATAGGAAACATCATCCATCTCACATTCATTGCATTATCATTTAAGTTGTTTAGGATAATATAGATTTGTTATTCTAAGCATCTTAATCCATCTCATTTGTGTCATCATCATAACCATTCATACCTCTATAGAGCATATTTGTCTTGAGCTTGACCCTAAAAATTGGAATTTTTTCCCGATCTCTTGAGGAGGATGTGTACCAACATACTTCTTTCTGTCAGGGCAATAGTGGGGTATCCAAAAAGATTAGAATTTTTTTGAATTTCGATCTTGGCGACATCATTCTTTGAACCAACGCAATAGGTACATTGCTTCAAAGAGGGGAAAAATACAGATGCTCAAATTAACATTATGTCTGCTATTAATCAAGTAGCTAAGTTTATTTGATTAATTCACTTTCTACTAACTAATGTCATCTCTTTTAATTAAATAAATCAATATATTTAATTAAAATCCTAATGTTCTAACATCCTCTCATTTTATTTAAATAAACACAAACATTTAAATTAAATGTCATAAATCAACTAATTTCATCCAAGTGAATTAATCCTAAATTATTTAAATCCTAATGCTAATCCCTCATTTCTCTAGATTTTGACTCAAACTTGGTCAAAGCAAACCCATGGTCAACTACCCTAGTTTCACATGAAAATCAATTTCTTTAATTAATTAATATCATATTTTCCCTCACAAGGAATATTCCTTCATTTACTCTACTCATTTGACTTTCTTTCCCAAACAATTTCGAATAGATTGCATGCCTTGTGTATACTTTTCATTTTAGAGGCTTGTACCTTAAGAAATGTTATTTCAATCTGCCTGGCATCTTTCATTGGTAGCATTCTCATCTAAGATAGTAAGTTATTTGAAAATAGAAAACATATATTTTGAAAGGACATTCTACATTGTATGTTCTAGTTTTCTATATTCTTTGTACAACAACATTGCGGGCCCTCTAAATCATTACAAACCTTTTGATTTTTGTTCAAATAAACTAAAAATTCCAACACCTGGGATAGGGTTATATAATTTCAGTTTTCTCTGCCACACCTGTTATACCATCAATAGATTATCTTTGAACAAAGAGATGTAATTCATTGCATAGTTAGTGATGATCAACATTCATTGCTCATAGGAGTAAATAGTGGCATTTGGAGATTAGTTTTTTCTTTAATTGATCATCAATTGAATGCATTAGTAAGTAGTGCATATCTACTTTAGTCGCTATAGTGCTTGAAGGATTTAACATCTATTCTATCATCTCTTCATTTATTAATGTCTTTCTTAAAAAAATTTCATTTTGTACATTTTTTTGAAGGTATAAAATACAAAATATTGAATCAAGTGCCTTCAATACAAGCATAAGAGGGAGTTTAATCTAATTGCAATTGATATAGTTGTATCTGCCTCCATTACATAGTCAAATAGTAAATTCTCCTTCATATAGTGGTGGTTGAATTTATTACTTAGAAGGTCAATCCAATATGTAGATTTCAAATTTGCATTAACTTCTTTGTCTTATCAAGCTTTTACATTTATTGTTAGATGCTATCAAAATTGTCTCCAACTTAAAGAGTGACGCTGTTTTATGACATCATTTTTGTTTAAAATGGTACAAGAGCATGCAGGAGAATAAATGATTTCCAATCAATAAAATATTTACTAATGCTTGTTTAGATGCACAAAAAAAATCGACGTCTCTGCTCATAGATAATCGAAGGTGAAATGAGGGGTGAGATTAGGTGCTTCAATAGGTTTTTAAATGGACAATACATTTTCTTGAAAGTTACTTACAAAGGAAAAAATGATGCTGGTAAAAGTTTGAGAATTTTGGATTTACGCCTGCTAATAGCATTTTCTTGAAAGTTTCGTATGCCTTTTCAACAAATCCCTTTTTTGTAGAAGTCCTGCAATCAATGCATGCTGGGAAAGATTGTGGAAATTGGTTTTACACCTGCTAATAGAATTTTCTTGAATGTTTCTTATGCCTTTTCAAGAAATCTACTTTTCACATATCCTACAATCAATAAAGTCTATGAATGACATCTCTTTGAGGCTCGAAGCTAGCAAAGGCTATTGAATTTGAATTTACACCTACTGCATATGCTTTCAAGTTTATTATACCACACCTACCAATTGCATTAACTTGAAAGATTTTAAAGCCTTTTCAACAAGTCCATTTTGGGAGAATCCTGTAATTATTGTTGCTGTTCACAAATTTTGTGAATCCATTTTATATGAATCATATCATTATTGTTGTTCCTAACTCAGTAATTTCACTATTTTGACATTTATTGTCTCGTCAACTTTATTGAATATATTTCACCAGCTCATTAATAAAGCCACGTCACCATTGGATTCCAATAAATATTAAAGATAACCTTTGTTTCATAGATTTTTTTTATGGTCTTTTTTCTATCTTGAGTGTCATTAATGCTTGGTATAAATCAAAAACAATATATTGTGCTCTTTTGACCTGGTTGCATATATTTAAATCATTTTTTACGATAAGTTCCACATTTTTTATGCTTTCCTAATCATTTGGGTAGATTTAAATCACTGTTGTGCATATATTTTAGTATTTTAGCCATTGTCATGGTTGAAACACATTTAAGAGATCATCAATAAAGCTTTATTGTGCATTTATGAGATCATCAATGCATGATTTATATTTTTGTAAAGTTATCATTAATTACTTGAAATATCATACTTCTTATTGGTGATAACATTGTACTATTTGTTGGTTGTCATTGGAATTGGGCATTGGAATCTAGGAACCAAGAGCATATTTGAGTTGGAAAATTAAGCATTGAACTTGAAATTGACAAAGAATTTTAAAATGCTTATTGTAATAGCCTAGGGATTCTATTTTCTTGCTTTTGTTTTCTATTTTAGGCCAACTCACTTTAGTTTTGGGTTTAAAATTAACCATTGATTTGATCTCTTCAAGTTGGTTAAAATTGAACTTAAAATTGAACTTAAAATTGATTTGTCTTGTAATATTTTTTGCAACTTTTGTCATTCGAATGCATATGCACTTCTCTTGTGCTTCACAAAAATATTAAGCATTCCAGTGACATTGGTTGTCTAAAAAATTTCCTACACATTTCAAGTTTGGGTTTTAAAATTGAACAAATCATGCTAGTGTGAGGAAAAGACATTGTGTGTGTTCCCTCCTTGCGCTCTATCCAAACTAGGTGGTCAAACTACAAGTGTCCTACCTCACTTTTTTTAACTTTGGAGGGGCCCTCCTAAGACCAATTTGAAGGCAACTCCAACTGGTTTTTCACTCGGATCGGTATATAAATGGATAATACTAAATTGTCAAGCCCTCATGGTATGTAGGCCTTAGTCATACACTGTCTTTCACAATGAGACCTACTACTTTAAAAAGTATAAGATACCCTAGTAGGATTGATTAAAGCCTTTAGTGGCATGCTAGATGCTCGCAAGGTGCCATATCCCTAATTACCCTAACTAAGAACCAATTTGTATAGAATCCAAAATCCTTACTATTTGTTGGTACAAGAACTATTTTTTTGAAGTTACCCCACATTTGTACTATTCAAATTAGAAATAAAATAAATCCTTTTGATATATGGATTTTAAGGATTTTGAGATTTGGTGGTCCTGAGAAGTGTGTGTCATGGAGGGGAGCCAGTGTCACCAAATCTCTAGTTGTTTGCTTTGTCTCCATGCTTGGAGAAATCCAAGTGGGGACTCAAGAAATGTTGTATTTTCTATCCTAGGGCTTGTGCAATTTGTGAGTCAATTAAATACTTTTCTTGGATCCAAAACTTTCAAAAAAACATTCAACAAAGTCATCAAATCTCAAACCCTTTGGAAAAATAAAATACCTTTGAAAGGTCCACATATTACTGCTTGTCCCTAGGGATTCTATCCTTAGAGGCTTCTAAATATTTGGGCCTATATCTTAATTTTCTCTCTCTAAAGTCAACATAGGAAAACTATGCCTTTGATTCCTTTATTTTCACATAATGGACCTTGTGGAATGAAAAGGAGTTGAGACACAGACATTTCGGTTTGAAAATCTAAGCAAGAAAGTGTTGATGTTGTAAAAGGAATCCATTGAGAAAATATAAAAGACAATTGAACCCCACACATGTGTTTGTACAAATGATTTCCCACAAGATCAAAATCCCGAAACTTATCAATTGTCACAAGTGTCTTAGTACAAGGGATCTCAAGTAATGTTACTCAACACTTTACCAAGTCAGAATAGATTGCTCTATAACTTCTACAAATGTGCCTCAAAGGAAAATCCAAACTTGTACTCATTTTATTATTGTTAAAATATGGCTCTCTTCCAATGTTTTGAGTATCTCACTTTGTAGGTTTGCGAAGTTCTTAGAAGTATAGCATGTTCTTCAATACCTAGGTCTTGTAAACAAAAGTCTCTCTAGGTTCATCTAGGATAAAAACCAGCACCTTCATCCATTTCAAACATCAATCAAATCCCATATCACAAACAACTTTTAGAACCCTAGAAAAATCATTCAGACTAGAATTTTGGTAAATCCTTCAAATCAAAATCAAAATCACTTTGTTTGGCTAAGTGTGTGTAGATGAACCTTCCTCATACTCATAGTTGAATTATCATCCTTGTGGACAATTTTATTCCAAGATAACATATAACATCTTGGGGTTTATAAGTCCACTATCCAAATAAAATCAAACCCAAGTCCAAATGAAATCCAAAATTCCTAAAGTCTATTATTCCTCCAAGGGTCTTAAAAGTTCAAACATCCACATCATTGATCTTTAATTTATCTCATCACCACCATTTGATCTTTAACATCCTATATTTTCCTTTCTATACCTAAATACTAAACGAACTTAAGGAGTTAGAGGTATACCTCCCATATTTTTGAAAGTTGATCCTTATTTTATTGTCCAAACTAGATCTCAACACAAGAAGAACATGGAACTAGACAAAGAAACATCAACTTTGAGTGATTTGAGTCAAAATGAAACAAAATTCAACCCTAGGATATCCATTGACCTTCCACTTAATCCTCCTCAAATACCTCAAAATCCTCAAGAGGGAGGTTTCCAAGTGGAGGATGCCACCAATAATTGTCAAGGAATTTCCCAAGATGGGATAATTGAGTTTGTCCAAAATCCTAAGATCCACAACATTGTCAACACAATGATGAGACTCAATCCTACATAATACATGTTAGGTATAGCAATGTAAGGGGCTAAACTCCCCTCAAATTATGATGTGATCACTATTGTGGAGAAACCTATTGAGAGTATGCCACCAGTATCATTAAAACACCATCCTTCCAAAATGTCATCCAAGCCATCATACAACCCACATCATCTCATGCTCCAATTCAACCAATGATTACCAAGGGGAGTTCATTGCTCCAAGATCTTCAAACACATCCCCTTGTAAATAACCAAGACTTGGACGCAAACACCATCTTGGGTCTACCAAATACTATTCCTCAAGATCCAAAGCATCCATATGTTCCACTCATTTTCCATGACACCAACAATTCATCCACCTTCACTGCATCACCAACTTATTCTCTTGATACACAAGTATCTCTTTGCATGGTATGACAAGGAAAATTAGATTTATTTGGACAAATGGGAACTTTTAATGCATCACCATCACTTTTCCAAGGAAACACATCACCAATCTTCCCAAAATTTCCCCCTCTAACATCAACATCCACACCAATCCTAGGTTTAGGGAAACCCCCTTTACCTAATATACAAATCCAAAATTAATAAAGCCAAAAAAATCTTCCAATATCGAATCAAGTAGACATACCAAATCCTCCAAGCATTCCATCGATATCACAACACTAGGTGGAATCAATCCAAGCTATGCAATCAATATCTACACCATCTATAACAACCAAAAATGTGGTCTCCCAAGGACCTAGCATATCAATCACACCATATACCACACAACCCCTTATCATCACACAAACAACACCTCCACAACCACCTCAACAAAATCTCATCACAATATCCCACACTATTCCAAATACTCCACCACCACCACCAAATCCAAACATGGAAAATCAATACAGTATCACTCTGCAAGCAACCTAACAAGCCTATCAAAAGGAACTTCAATAATTTGAAACTCAACAAGCCACAAAAGTTGTGCAACAAGCCACACAAAAGAAATATGCACAACAAGCCACAAAAAAATCACAACAAGCTACCCAAGCACAAGTGCAAGCTTTATTGAAACAACAAAAATCTACACAAGTTGTGCAAACAACACAAGCTACACAAGTTGTACAAGCCACACAAGCTACCCAAGCTGTACAAGAATCTCAACAAGCTCAAGCCTAGGGACAAGCTCTATATCAAGCACAACAAGCTTAAGCACAATCCTTGTTACAACAATAGGTTTATTAGCAAGCTTTGCAACAATACCAAGCACAACAAGCAGCTCAACTATAAGCGAAAAAAATGAATTATTGGCACAACAACAACAAGAACACCAACAAGTGTTATTGGAAAAACAGCTCTAGGCATACCAATAAGCATTGTTGGCACAACAAAACTTGCAACAGCCTCCCATGAGCAAATACAACACCCCACTCATCACTCAAGAAACCATAACACCTCAAAACACATTAATCCCACCACCAAATTCCTAAAATGGTGTGTCCACACAATTTAAATTTCTCTCACAACAAGTGTTAGAACTACAACTAGGAAAGAAAATAAAGTCACAAGGGAATTTGTGCCCCTATCCATTTATAGAAGCATTGCATTTGTACCATTCTGAGAAGGATTGGAGATACCTAAATTTGAAAAATATTGTGAGATGAGTAATCCTGAAGATCACATCAGGGAATTCCATGTACATTGTATGGAAGTTGCATATGACAATTCTTATCTAATGTGACTCTTCCCTCAAAGTTTGGTTGGTCCAACAATGGAATGGTTCTCTCGCCTCCCCACTAGAACCAAAAAGTTCCAAGAAATTATGGACTTATTCATACATAATTACTCATTTAACATAGGCATGGATGTGAGTCTAGAAGAACTATTTTCCCTAAAACAAGCCAAGGGGGAAACATTCACATCCTTCTTGCAATGATGGTGATCCAAATCCAATAGGAGCAAGTGGGCTATGTCAGAAGAACAAAAAATCGAGACTATCATCACCAATTTGGAAGCGACTTTATCCTTTCATTTAAAAACAACATATGACTAGTTGATCCCCAAGGAATTCAACACCGAAAGAGCCCTTATTTCATAAGGGGGCACACCCATGTATCAAGACAATTTACCATCAAATAGTTAGAATGAAAATAATTGCACATGGGAAAAGAACAAGAATGTCACTAACGATGGTGTCGTTGATGCCAAATTTGTTATCATTGCTCCAAAAAAAAATACACAACAATTATACCAACAACCACAATTCAATGCCCAAAAAAATGCATAAATCAACCCATCATCACAACAACCCACCAATCAAACCGTCAACAATCTAAATGATCAAGGGATACCACCCCCAAGGAACAAATATCCCCCTAAGTGAAAATACACACCACTTGGGGAACTAATCGAAATAGTCATGGAGCAGTTGGTACAAGCAAGTCTCATCGTAATCCTTGTTTATGAAAATTTTCAAGAGCCTCAAGTTGAACCACCATGGTATAATGAAAAACATCTCTATGATTTTCACAAAATAAAAGGACATACAATAGCTAGTTGCATGAGACTTAAGAATTTGATCCAAGATATCATCGATGAAAAGACCATAACCATTAAACAACCCACAGAGAATGAAAACCTCAAAATATAAAAAAATTTGATGCCCAATCACAATAAAGGAAACAACAATGGTAAGGGAAAGTACAATAATGTGAACCATATTTACGACCATGTTGTTGCATCCTTGGATGAGTAGGTAACCATTATCAATATCAATGGATCTAGAGCCAAGTGTGGAGTCACCACACAATGGAAAAATTACCATTTTGGGACCTTAACCATCACCTAAAGCACCCATCACAAATCTGAAGTCACTCCCTAATAGTTATAATGTGCTAGATCAACTAAAAAAGACCCCCACCTAGATCTCCATCATGTTGTTGCTAAAAATCTTGCCCGAACATTGAGAAATCCTAGAAAAGGCATTAGATACATCCTTCATCCCCACAAATCTTGATGCAGACCAGTTCCAAGCTAGGTTGGACATATCACTACAATGCATCTCCTCACATTCTCTAAGAAATATCTCATAACCTAACCATCTCACAACCATACAATCTACAAGGGTATTTTATTTAATAGGAAAAGATTAGCTTCAGTTCAATCCCAAGTCGTCGGTAGTCAAGTCTTGATTGTACTAGGTTCGCTCTTGGGTATAATGTGATATTGCTGTTAATATCAAAGGGAATATGGTTATCTTCAATTTCATTAAGGATCATATATATCAGATACTGAGTTTTCAATTGGAACTTAAGAACAAGTATCATGAAATCAAAAGATTTGAAATACTATTTCATGAAAATCAACAATTTCTTTGATATCACTTAAGTAGATTTAGGATTAAGCATTCAATAATTTTATAGGAAATGAAATATTTTCAACAAATTTCCATCCATTCACTTGTTTTTGGAAAATTTTCAAGGAATTTAAAAGTCTATTCTAAATAAAAGCATGAAAATACTGAAAATTAAAATTTTCTCTCGATTATTCTCTATGCATGTTCCAAAGAATTTACTAAAATAGAGCTAATCACTTTATACTTCACCATATTTGTTTACAACTACATATAAAATGATGCAAGCTTTTAAAGGGAGAAGTTTTAGTTTGGACACTAAGTAGGTTCTGCATGCACCCTTAAATGACACAACATATAGTCTTCTTTGGCTGAACTAACAAAACTAGCTACAAAAGATTCATGTGATAGGTAGCTATCTAATTGGATATGATATTAATCAATGTCTACATGCTTACAAATTTGTATGCCATGATAATGATTCAAAAAATAGGAAAAAAGAACAAAACTCAAAGAATGTTTAGCTCTTCCGACATCCACAAATTTTGAACTTAAAAAGAAAGATCTTTTGGCCTTTTATAGAATACAAGGCACAAAAAGGATAAGAAAAATACATGAGAGGAAATCCAAGGGACGAATCAAATCAAGGCATGTGGAATGTAGTGACTTATAGGAGAATTGCAATCAAAGTCAATGAAGGTCAACTCCATTTGCATATTGAAGCTCTTCGGGTTTTAATCTTTAATCATTAGGGTTTCTTCTTGGAACCAAAAAAATTCACTCAAAAAAATGTAGGAACTTCCCACAAAATCAGAGTGATCAGGTGGAATTTTTTTCCCCTACACTCAAAGTTCTTCCTTGATTTGAATATTCTAGGAGTGAGCTGCCCCCAAAATAGGTACACTTCTTTGCTACATGCTTGAACTCCAACATCCTGGGATTCTAGTATCTGGCACATCTTTGCAATGAACTATATTACAACATAAGCTTCTAAAGTGAATCATTGAACCTGGCAACAT
>VDFB02000003.1:536197642-536221693 GCA_007258455.2 Sequoia sempervirens
CCCTCACTCTAACCCCTTCTCTCCCACTGCCTCTCTTTTAAACTCTCACTTCCACCCTCTCTCCGGACTCTCTCTCCCTCTCCCCATCCCACCCTACCTATAAAACTCTCTCTCTCTCTCTTAAAATTCTACCTTCCTCTAAAGACATACATAAATACATACAAGCATAATACATATGTACATAAAATCCTACATCCATACAATATACATGCACTAATACATATAGGCATACATACATACATACATAAAAGGATATATACATACATACGTAGATGACACACCAGCATACATGTACATACAAACATACAAATATATCAACAAACATTCAATAGAGTGTCATTTAACATTAACGAAGACATAACGTGAACACATTATGTCTTGCTTGACATGTATCCCGGATAAGCAAAAAAGTCAAAACTAGGACATAACGCAAGCGCGTTATAATGCGCTCATGTTATATTTTGCTTTGGGAATCCTTGAACCTTAGCATTGGTATTTGACTTGGAATGCCAACCCAAAGGCTTGGAGGGCATTCCCAATGACTAGAGACGTGATTTTGCAAATTCTACAATTTTTTCACATAATCGAGTTCGTGCTCACCATCAGGATTGCATCTAGTTCAATATCGACAAAACAAAACACATGGGTAATGTTAGGTTCTCTCTTAGCTATCCAATGATGTAATTTTTTTCACTTTTTAACAATGTTAAGCCTTTCATCCATAATTTCTTTTGTTTGTATGTCTCTTTTTCGCCAAAAAGCAATGTTTGGTGTTTTTTTTGTTATAAATTAACCGTTCATCGAAATTTCAAATAAATTACTTTTTTAGAAACTAGAATCCATTCTACAAATTTTAAAAAAATTAAAAAAAAATCAATTACCTTCAAAAATTTAGGGGAGCACGGCCAAAATTCTGCTTTTGAAGTGCCCACTTAGAAAATTAGTAAAAAATCAAATATTCATTAAAAAATTATCAAAAAAATCATGCATCAACTAGATACTATTAGCTAACTTTTGACCATAGCGATTTTAAAAATACTACAAAAAATTTCACCGTGCTCGGGTCGTACAAGAGTTGCTATGTTATGTTTTTTCTGACAAACATAGAACCAATTTGTGTGCGTCCCAATTTTGAACCCCTTAATCTCAACCATTTTCAAAATAAATTAGTAGTTTAGAAAGTAGACTCGGAGCAATTTGATCCTTGTTTTTGTTCGATCTCAAAATTTTGAGTGTAACTATCCTCAATTTCATGTCCAAGGTCAGTATTTCCTGATTTCAGAAAAAAAAGTGGCCACTTAAGCCCCCTTTTTGGGAACCATCTTGGTGCGATTACCCTAATCTATATTTAGACTGATTTGCATCAGGTGAATCATCAACTTTAGAGAGTTTTCAACTTGTAACCATTGGTGTACCAATAGGATGACATCCATCCATGTGAAATTTATTAAGCATCTCTCTAGCATACTTGGTTTGAGAGAGAAATATACCACTTTCAAGTTAAGAAACTTGAAGACCAAGAAAGAAATTCAATTCTCCCAACATTGACATTTCAAAGTCAGACTCCATAATATGAGAGAATTTTTTAGTTAAAGCATCACTATTGCAACCAAAAATGATATCATCTACATAAACTTCAACAACCAAAATATCAGTACCTTCAATCTTGACATAGAGATTGTTGTCAACACCACCTCTAGTGAATCCATTTGATGTCAAATGATTATCCAGCCTAGAGTACCATGCCCTAGGTTCTTTTTTTAAGCCATATAAAGCATTCTTCAACTTTTAAACATTATTAGGATTTTCTTTGCAAATAAACCCTTCAAGTTGTTCCATATAAACCTCTTCATCTAAATAACCATTTAAAAATGTAGTTTTGACATCCATTTGATAAACAATGAAATTATTATAAACACAATAAGCCAAAAATATTCTAATGGATTCTAGTCTAGCAATAGGTGCATACATTTCACCAAAATCAATACCTTCCTTTTGAGCATAGCCTTTGCAAAAAAACCTTGCTTTGTTGCGAACAACTTTTCCATTTTTATCAAGCTTATTCCTATCAACCCACTTCCCACCTATGGCATTCTTGTCATCAAGTCTTGGGACTAACTCCCAAGTTTTGTTTTTCTCAATTTGACTTATTTCTTCCTTCATATCCTTAAGCCATCATTCATCCAAAAGAGCTTCATCACAACTCTTAGGTTCAAATTTAGTGACTAAACAAAAGGTTGTATGCTCTGCCATTTGAGCTTGTTCTTCAAATTTAGTAGCCTTTCTTTGTGTTTAAACTCCAACATTTCTATCCCCAATAATCTAACTTTGAGGATGATTTTTAGCAACAAATTTTGAAGGAGTCTTGGGCACCATATTTTCAGAACTCATTGTTTCATCATGTTTAGGACTTGTTGTCTCAACATTTTTAGGTATTATTTCAAGTTTTGTTTTTGTTTCTTCCTCATTATCCTATACAAGATCAGTTTCTAAATGTGGTCTTTCATCAACTTTTACATTGACTGCCTCAACAATTTTATTAAGCTTTTTATTATAACATTTGTAGGCTTTACTTTGAGTTGAGTATCCCAAAAAGATACCCTCATCACATTTTGATTGAAAGCTACCTAGATGTTCATCATCTTTCTTAATAAAGAATTTGCTGCCCAAAAATTTAAAATGTTTTACAGAGGCAGACTTTCCATGCCACAATTCATAAGGAGTGAATTTTGATCTCACTCTAAGTTGCACTCTGTTTAAAATGTACACAGTTGTATGAATAGCTTCTTTCCAATACATGTCAGGCAACTTAGCCTTATCTAACATGGTTCTTGCCATTTGCTTCACAGTTTTGTTTTTATGTTCAACTACCCCATTTTGTTGAGGTGTTCTAGTGGCTGCATATTTTCTTTTAATACCATGCTATTCACAATAATCAACAAATTCCTAAGAGGTGAAATCTCCTCCTTTATCAGATCTTAAGCATTTAAGCTTTAAATCAGATTCTTTTTCAACCATTTTACGAAAGATCTTGAATCTTTCAAATGCCTCTGATTTATGTTTAAGAAAAGTAACCCAAACCATTCATGTATAATCATCCACAAACATCATGAAATAATTTTCACCATTAATTGACCTTGTTCTAGTTACACCACACAAATTTGTATGCACTAGCTGTAAAGGCTTAGTTGAAGAATGTTCATACACAGAGCTTTCTAGTTTGTTAAGGACTGGTAGACCTCTAACATTCTAGTTTTTACTGATTCTAACCAAATTGCCAAAGTTTATATGTCCTAATCTTTTATTCCATAACCAACTTTCTTTAACTTGACCCATTAGACACATACCTTCATTGTTGGCATTACCAGAGGTGTCTAGAAGATTGTAAACATTACCTTTAGTCCTTCTCCCTGCTGCAACAGTCTTTCCAGACTTGTTCTTGATCTCACATCCCTATGAAGTAAACATAACATGATAACCACTATCACAGATTTTGCTAACACTAAGTAAATTTTGCTTTAGGCCTTCCACATAATACACATCATAGATAGGTGTGTCCTCATTTAGCAAAAGTGAACCTTTACCTTTGATTTGTATACCAGTGTTATCACCAAATTTCACATATCCACCAGTATAATCTTCAAGTTTAATGAATTTTTCCTTGTCCCCTGTCATATGGTTAGAACAACCACTATATAAAACCCATGAGTCCTTCTTTTTAGTATGAAAAGTAGTTTGGACTAGCATTGATTGCTCTATGCTTTTAACAAATTTAGGCTTCCAAAATATTTTTGCTTACTATTGTTTATTATGCACATTAACTTTGCATTGTTTGACTGTATGTCCTAAAATGTTGCATTTCAAACATCTGACCTAATTAACAAAACCAAAATACTGCTTTTGTCCAAACCTTGGTGTTCTAGAAGTCATGAGTCTGCAAGTACTCACTTTAAGCAGTAACCATGAAAGAAAGGATTGAATCTGAATGATGTTCCTTTATTTTCAAAAGAATGTACATAATTATTATTGGATTCAAAATGATTTGGTTTGAAAACCTTGTTTGTAGAAATAGATTTCTACTTTGAAGTATCAATTGAACATTCACCTTTTTCAAACCCAACACTAGTTTTATCTTTATTCAGTTTCTGCTTGCTAAGAATATCATTGAGTTTTAATGTACTTGCATACTCTTCAATTTTCTTTATAAGACTAACAACTTCTTCTTCCAATTTTTGAATCTCTTTGTCTTTGGAACTCAAAGTTTTTTTAAGGAAATCCTCAATCTTCTTAGATTTTTCAAGCTCGGTCTTCAAAGAGACTATTGCTTGATCTGACTTTTGCTCTTGAGTAAGGACTTATTTTGTAATTTTTTTAATTTCCTTTAAAGCACATTTTAACTCACCTTCAAGATCTATTTCACCATCTTCTAACTCAATTTTGTTGTTTGAATCTTCTTGCAGTTTGACTTCAGCAATAAACATGGTCTCATCTTCTTCATCTAAAGAGTCTTTTGTTTTAGTTTTTGTTTCATCTTTACTAAACAGACTCTTTTTCTTTTTGAAATTGAACTTCTTTTTAGGTTTATAGACCTTCTTCTTAGACTATTTTTCATATTTTTCATCATCACTATTTTGATCACCATAGGGGCATTTGGTTGCAAAATGTCCAATTTTGCCACAATTGAAACATTTAATGGGAAGTTTTCCTTTGTATTTTCTTGATCTATTTTTAAGTTTTCTAACAAAGTGATATTCTTTTGAATCAAAGTATTATGACTCACTTTCTTCTGCATTTTCCTTTTTCTCAATTTTAAAATAAATTTCCTTTCCTGTTAGATTTCTTTTTCTTGTTCTCATTTCAAAAGCAGTAAGATTTCCTTGTAGATTATCTAAGGTAAGTTGGTCAAAATGTTTCTTTTCCTCAAGGGTTGATACCTTAGTTTCATATTTAGGATGCAAGGTTCTATTGACCTTCTTGACAACATCAAACTCTTCTACTTGTTCTCCTAACCCTCTCATTGCATTAACAACTTCATCTATTCTCAAAAAGTATTCAACTTCTTTTTCATCATCCTTCATTCTCATTTCCTCAAACTAAGTTTTGAGAGTAAGGATTTTTTACTATTTGACTTTGTCATTTCCTTGATAAATATTTTCAAGTTTTTCCCAAATTTCCTTAGCTGATTTGTAGTGCATGAATTTAACAAATACATCTTTGGTTAAACCACACAAAAGAGCATGTTTATCTCTAGCATTAGTTTCATACTTCTTTTCAGCAGAATTTGTGGGTATTGTGGGTGGAACAGTATACCCATCTAGAACTATGCTCCATACATCAAGATCAATTGAAACCAGATATGTTTCCATTGTAATTTTCCAAAACACATTATAATTTATACCATCAAATAGTGGAGCTCTAGTCACAGAAGTACCTTCTTGAGCTTATGACATGTTTGACAGGCTTCCAAAACCAGAATCAATCCTAGGAGGATTAGACCTATGAAAGGACCCTATGCTCTAATACCAATTGTTGGAAGACTGAAATCACTGAGAGGGGGGTGAATCAGTGATTTATAAAAGTCACAAACTTTTTCAAGCCCAAAAATTTATGTTTTCTTTTGAACCAAGAGGACAACTGACTATATATGAAGCAAACTTGACTTTTAAATCAAAACACCAAAAGACAGTTCAAAAAAAAAAATTACTTGTGCATGAACAGTATTGTATTTGCATGAACCATGAATTAAACATATAACATTAACAGAGGTGAAACTTAACACTTTCACATGTATCAGAGCTCACTTTAAATCATAACCTTTTATGCATGAAATTTGACATAAACATTGGCAGATATGAAAGACTAATGACTAAAAACCATTCAATGCATTTGATGACACATTAACTACAAACATATAAGAGAAATCACACACATAAAATCATCACATAACACATTATATGCCCTGAGTGGAAAACCCTCTTGGGGAATAAAAGCCACTCAAAAACTCTTTCTTTTTATTCACTTAGAGCACCAACTCCACAAATTTCAGGACCACCAACTCCACAAAATTCAAAAGCACCAACTTCATAAGATATGGGAGCACCAACTCCTTTACAATGCAACAATAATTACAGTATTCTATCATAACGCTAGAAGTGCAATATGTAGTCCTAGAATTTCAATAGAAGACTATAAAAAATTTCAATAAGCACATTGAAGAATGTTGTATGAGAATGACAACATCTTCCTTTATATAGATATCTGAGATTTAGAAGGATTTTCAATGCAATACAATTTCTTGTCACTGTAAGAATTAAGACTGATGCCTCACAAAATTTCTCTTCACAGTAACCCGAGAAATGCCAAAAACCCATCTTATAAAGATGCAAGATATCCTCTATATATAGTTTATGTAGTTGTCAAAGCAACCTCAAGTTAGGGTTTCAATGGAAAACCCTAGATAATTATTCTTAAACAAACCCTTTAACAAAATAACAACATTTTCGTTATAGCCCGTAAGTCTTTTCTTGCAAACCAACTCTTAAACCAAAAATTTACAAAGTTTACAAAAAATGAAACTATTTTCTTTACTACCCAATAATCTCTTTTTTTATTTTCAAATAAAATCCCTTATCAAAGTTAACAAACTATTTCAGTTATAGCCTAAGCCTTAAAAAAACATTAACTACCTTTTCTCATTTGCTTCAAGAAATAATTTTCAACAAAAATAATACCTGTTTTCGATGAAAAACCAAACTGAAAGACAAGTCTCAAAACCTGATAATTGTCTAGCTAAGTGAGGCTAGCTTCTACTATTGTTATCGTATCTTTTCCTTCACAAATACAACTTTATCTAGTTTGAAACTTTTCACAAACTCACCAAGCTCAAAAAATGAGCTTGTTTTACTATCTACAGCACTCGACTAATAATATTTTACTAGAAATCTGCATTCACAAAATACCCATGGTGGCAGCTAGGGTTCCAGAATTTTGCACATTGAAATACGAAAATGAATTTTCCCTAGTTTTTCATTTCCTTCAAGTCTTTTGAATACTTTATCAAAAGTAATAATGCTTTGAAGTCTGATTTCAAAGTCTTCTACCATGAATGCCAACATACATTATTAATTTACAAAGGTTGTCGATGCCAAATCATAAACAATCATACATTGTCGATTCCAAATCAGAAAGCATATGTCACAATAGTTGAAATCAAACAAAGTCATAATCCCTTGCACTTCCAGGTCAAAAGAAACCAATATCACATGTTCCCTGACAATACTACCCGATACAATGATCATTAAGCCCAAATAATATTACCTTGTAAACTTTATTGCCAAAATAAGAATGTTTATGATGCTGATATCACATCACCACAATGTGACTTTATTCAAACCACAAATTGACTTTATCCATGTCACATATACACTGAAAATTATCAAATAAGAATTCAAAAAACAAGCTGCCCAAATTCATGTTACTTTCTAAGCTCAAAAATGAATCTACCAGTATATATGTCAGCCACGATATGTATGTCATTGTGCATAGTGTCTAAGATACATGTTCAATAAGAAAATTTCGTCATGTATACAATGTCAAACATCAAAAACCATATACCGGATCTATGATTTGAAATCATGAAAAGGGTAAACCTGACTTGTAGCACCCTATCAAAAAATGATAACAATATCAATAACCAACATGTATCAAAAAATGAAGCATGGAAATCTGAAACCTGTAATTGCATGCCATGATCCATGTGTAAAGACCATATAAATCAAGTGTAATCATCATGTGCCACCAAGATCATGTAAATGTGTCACCAAAACCATCATGTATTACCAAAGCCATTTTTTTCATCAAGGAAAAACAATCACAATAAAAAACTAAAAGACAACACAATCACACATCAAAGAGAGGAAAAATGTTGTTTGTTAGGGAATAGGGGTTTTCCTTGGTCAAACCCCATTTGGTAATTAAACCTTATGATGAAATAATGAAACATGGAGGATGAAACATGAAACATGGAACAATGATACCTTGTGTGAAACATTGGATAAAAAATCTTCAAACTAGGATGAAGTGGCCTCAATGGATACAGATCTTGATCACAAAATACCATGCGAAACAATGCCTTTGAATATTCTTAATAGATCTAGAATGCTACATCAACACATTATCTCAACAACATGCATGATGCAATCCATCTTTGACATGATAATTGGAATATTGATTGCTATAATAATCTTCAATAATATTCCCTTGAATGCCTTAGAAATACTCTTGAATGCTCTTGATCTCATAAATTTTCTATTAGGACTTGCTCATAAATTTTCTTAGATGAAACTAGGTGAAATAGCCTTGTATTTATACATACCTTAAAATTAACTCCCAAAATTCAAATATCACAAGCCGAAGTCAAATCATGGATTTGAAATCATTAAAATAGTGCCAAAAACATATTTCAAAGAGGGGTCCTAGGTCTAAGTGAGGACCCATTCGCCATGTGGCGAATGGGTCCTAGGTCACTCACCCAGGACACACTTCGGGAAGTGTGAAATGTTATGTGAAAATAGGGTCCTAGGACTTAGTGACGACTCATTTTCCATGTGGAAAATGGGTCCCAGGTCACTAACCTAGGACACACACCTAAAATTAAGTGTTGTGTAATGGAATTTATGAATTGTTTGGTTTTATCCCTCAAAATTTGTAATTAATTAGGCTTGGATTTGAATTAAAGGGGCTAATTAAGGCTAATTAACCATAATTAATTAATAAAGCCCTTGATTAGTATGAAAGTATAAAGATACATTTTACAACACCCTAAATAAGGCACAAATAAGTCCATTTAGTTTACAAGGGGCCTAAACTTAATATGTTCATGTGTAAAACACATTACAACACTAAATCAAGGGAACATTAAGCTCATTTTAATATTAGTTATTCCCAAATTAAGGAAAAAGGGATCATTTTTCTAATACTACATTTTTCTCCCACTTTAGTGATAGTATGACCCCATGTCAAACTCAGAATAAAGTAGACATTCAAGACACTTATGTATGCAACAATGACAAAGATACACAATCATACAACATCAAAGACCAAGAAGATCAAGCCCAGATTGTCCAACATGATGTGGAACACATATAAGCTATCGGTGTTTGTTTCAGTGCACACTCACTCTAGGCTAGTGGAACCTCAAGTTGTCCATTGGGTGAGTATCCCAAAAGGGTGGCAAAAAAGAGAATCATATTAGTTTCCCATACCATTTCAAATCTATCCTCCTAACAACTTCAATAAGGAACCACAATGCTAGGCAAGGCTCCACAGACAGGAAAGCAAGGTGTGTTATGCTAGGTGGCCTTGAATTAGGGTTTTGAGATCCGCATGGCTTAACAAGTTGTGTTATGTCAAAAACCTATAAACATGGGAAAGGCTCCATAGGAAAGCAAGGTGTGTTATGCTTGGTGGCCTTTATTAGGGTTCGAGCTTCATAAGGTTAGCAACTCGTATTATGCCAAAAACTTCTGAGAATTATATATATAGTTTTTGTTCAAGGGGATCTTGCTTCATTTTTGTAAGGTATTCTTCTTAGGGGACATCATGCCTAATGTATCTAATAGAGGAAAAATCAAGAGTAAAAGTTTCACAACTTAGGGAATGTAGTGCATTGCATCACCACTAAGAGGAAATTTGTACACTAAGAAATATCACACTCTTGGAGGACATCAAACCAAATTACACCACCAAGAAAAGGATGCATCACAAGAAAAAGGAAATCACACCATGAAACATGCAAAATGTTGAAAGATATTATTGATGTATTCCCCCACTTTAAAATACTTGCTAACACCATTGCTATGAGCAATTGTTTTAAAGTAGCCAATGTTCAATACTAAGACATGATACCTTCCTCAAAAAGTCCCTATGCCAAGTCATATGTTCAAAAAATAAAGCTACAATCACAAAAAAGAAGGGAGGGGTTGCCCCCAAAAATAAAATGCCTAACATAGAAAGAAAAGTTGTCACATGTGAGGCAACTTAAGGCATGCCATCCACATTCCAAGCTTGGTCTTATATATACATGGAAGGCGAACAACTAGAAAAAAGACATAACGACAAGTTTCATATGAGGACAAGGCTACCTAACCCCTTTCCCCCACTAAGTATAGGAAAAGGATGAACCGAGATAAGTGGTGATGATGAACAAAAAGAAAATAGGGTCATTGGTGTTATCCACCTTTTAGGAGATAGAGAACTTAGGGGACCCTATTTTTCTCTTATTTCATTCAAGGAAACTCTAGAGGTCTCAACCTATTGATTCAATTGAGAGAATGGGTTGTTACAAGGTCTCCCCGGGTCTGATTAAAGAAAGGGGTTCGCCATTAAGCAAGGGCTTAGAAATAAGGATATGAAAGTAATATGTAATTCTAGCTATGTAACCTAGGAAATGAAACTTGAAATTAGAATAATAAAATGAGAATGAACAAAGGGGCACTTGGAAAATTGAATATTATTGAAACAAGGTCTACAATCCCAAAATTATGACTTTTTATGTGAACTGGGACTCATATGCGAGGTTGGGAAATTTAGTCCCAGATTAGGGTTCCGAGCTAAATCTTAAATCTACAACTGGTAAATCGGGATCTACAAAAAATGACTAAAAATGGTATGCTAGGACTCATATGCCCAAGGTGGAAAATTGTAATTTCTTATGGTTTACGACATAGAACAACAATCTTCTACACTTCTCATTAAAGGAAACCCTAGAGATCTTGCAATAGGGTGTCCTATGGTCTGAATAGAAATTAAAGAGGGGTTCACCACCAAGCTAGGGCTTGGAAAGACTAATGAAATGCAAGACCTAATTTTTAAACCTAGTGCAATGCAAAACTTCACTAAATGACCTAAAAATGCATGTAAATCAGCATCAAAAGCTGAGAAATCATAAGTGTGCACCTAGCAATCTATAGAGGCTTGGATGAAGACTTGAAATGTTGGAAACACTAAAATTAATGCATGATGGGACTCATATAATAGTTTGGGTGATTTAGTCCGAGATTAGGATTTTTGGGTAGGAATAGAAATCTGGAAGAGATATGTCTAGAACTCCTAAAAACTATAAAATTCACTGTACTGAGACTCATATGCTAAAAGTGGCATATCAGTCCAATTAGGATTTTTTAGAAAATCAGAACCTAAATTTTCTCTTCAATCCTTGCTCTACCTTCTTGACTTGGTTTTGGGGTCTGAATCTCTTATTTGTAACCTGTATATGTCTTTCAATGATCTCCAATGCAAGGTGACAACTTTGACAACTTTGAACACTTGACAACTTTTTCCCAATTTTTCTCTTCAATATGTCTTCAATCTAGATCTACAAATCACACACTAAAGGGAGGGGAAAATGTTGTTTTGTTAGTGGAAATGGGTTTTCCTTTGTCAAACCCCATTTTGGTAATCAAACCTTGTAATGAAATCAAATGAGATAAAGGAATGATGAATTAACAAACTGCAATGTTCCAACTCACCAAACCCTAGCAATAAAGTGTTGCAAACATGTATGAAATGGATCCAATGGATGTAGATCTTGAATTTTGCTTCAATATGATAGATCTTGACTTGAATGCTAGCTTGAATCATGAAATCCTACATCACAATTGTTAGCTCAGAAACAAACATGATGCATGATTACTTTGACATGATGCTTGATACTTGAATAATGCTCCAAAACACTTGATAATCAGCCCTTGAATATTCTTGAATTCTCTTATAAACACTTGAATTCTCTTGTGAACTCCGATTTTCTATTAGGAATTCTCTCATGAAAGTATTAGGTGAAAATGAGTGAAATAACCTTGTATTTATACTTATTTATGCCAAAATTCCTAAAATTACAACACTACAAGCCAACATCAAATCTAGGATGATAAAATCCCGTCAATAATTTGAATTAAATTTAATTTTATGCCACGCGGGACTCATAAGCTAGAAGTGGCGTATGAGTCCCATTAGGCATAACTATGGGACACATTTTTTTAAAATAATTAGAATGATGCAAAATTAAGATTGGGGCCCTAAAACCTAGGTGGGACCCATATTCCTAAGGTGGTGTATGAGTCCCAAATCACTAAATCTAGGCCACACAACCTAAAAAGACATGAATTATGATTGGATGCTGATTTATGTTAGATTATCCTTAGAAAGATGCATTAAATGAGGCTTGTGGATGCAAAATAAGGCATGAAGAAGCCCAATTAATAATGAGAACCCTAGAAAAGTGTGAAAGTGTGATACAACACATTACATCAACTAAAACAAGGTACAAATAGGATCATTTAGTTCACAAGGTCCCAAGACCTAATGTGAGTGTGTAAAACATATTGCAACACTAATTCAAGGCAACATTAAGCTCAATCTTATAAGGAGGACCCAAACAAGTGTGAAAATGTCACATAAGACATTTTTTGACACTACATTTAGCCCCCACTTTAGTGAGAGGATGAACTTGCTTCAAAATCACACTAAAGTAGATAAACACACATCAAGAGGGGTTCAATCATATCAACACTAGTGGGATAGGGCAACACCAACCCAGAGGGTTGTGCAAGCCCCTAGCATCGAGGTCCTATAGCAAACTAACATAGGCACAAGAGAACACCCATGAAAAATGACATAAGGAGTAGAAAAAGCCACAAACATACACTGCCAAAGACAAGGAGGAAAAAAAAAGGTAAAAGAAGGGGTGGATCAAGCTTTGACTATTTATCCATCGTGATGTGAATCAGATCTAGGTCATTTTTCCAAAAATGCACGCTCACTCTAAGGCAACAAAACTTTAGACTATCTGCTAGGTGAGTATCCAAAGAGGTGAGACACATACACACATGGATGGTATGTGCTCACACACACAAGTAAGCAAGTGGATATGGGAAATTCATGCCTAGTTTTTTCTTCCCATCAACCAAAAAAAAGCTATACCTCCTAATAACTTTGATAAGGTGCCACACAACAATGAACTTCGATTTTCATGAGGCAAGAAAAAATTCATATGCTTTAGACTCATGAACAAACTAGATGGCTCCACATGCATGCAAAGTGTGTTATGCAAGGTGGCCATATAACAAAAAATGCAAATACAACAATAGGGAACGTTTCAAAGGAGTTTTTCTTAGTTCATGTAAGGTCTTTAACTTATGGAACATTGTGTCTAATGTATCCAAGAGAGGACCAATAAAAGAATAGAAGATTCACAACTTAGGGGATGTAGTGTGTTGCATCAAGCCACTAAGAGGAATATAATATGCTAAGAGAGATAACACTCTTGAGGGAAATCACACCCAATGTCAACCAAAAATTGAAGGATGCATCACATGAAGTAAGAAGACTACACCATAAAACATGAAATGCAAAAGAATAATGCCAATGTATGCCACCACTTTAAGGAAATTGCTAAACACCATGTTGTGAGAAATTAATTTAAAGTCTAGAAAATTATAAATGCTAACAATAAAAAGGACATGAGAGCTTACTTGGAAATACCTATGCCAAGTCATATGTTTCCAAATAAAGCTACAACATGAAAAAGGAAGGGATGGGTTTCCCCCAAAATGAAACTTCAAACACATGAGGGATCTATGGATTTGAGGTCAGTATGTTCTTGCTACAATGTTTTTAGAAATCTTAGAACTATCATCATTCCCCAAATACTCATAAAACAAGAAGAATGACACAAAGAGAGTGAAACAAAGAAAAATCCTTTTGAGTCAAC
The DNA here is from genome assembly GCA_007258455.2 of Sequoia sempervirens. Lineage (NCBI taxonomy): Eukaryota > Viridiplantae > Streptophyta > Pinopsida > Cupressales > Cupressaceae > Sequoia > Sequoia sempervirens. Next base: position 536,211,411 of record VDFB02000003.1, read on the forward strand.
ATGGAAGAGACATGAATGTCTTGACACCTTGCATCATCCCCAAAAGGAAAACACAAGACAAAATAAAAAGAAAATTAAAAGGCTTTTGGGTCAACAAGGAAGATACATGAATTTCTTGACGCCTTGCATCATCCCCAAAAGGAAAACACAAGCCAAAGAAAAGATAAAGGAAAATCAAAAGATTTATGGCATAGAGAAGAGTGTAGGTACAAATAGAGGAATGCCACAAAGAGAGAGAACATCAAATAAAACATCACAGGGGATCACATTACACACATGAAAATAACACAAAAGAAAAAGAGACAATGCAAAAGGACTAGTTAGGCACATGCGAGTTAACCTATTAGCAGGTCGTCTGGATCCCATTTTTGTTCATTGTATACAGAAGGTGGAAAACTAGCCAAAGGGACAATAGAAAGTGCCAAACTAGGGCCATCACCAAGTTCAACACTCTTCCTAGGAGAATTATCATTTAAGCTCATAGAAGAGGAAAATAATGTATTCAATTCATTATGCACCTCCTCATTAATTTTATAAATCTCCTCATCTTCATCTAGATTAATCACAATAGGAGATTGAATGATAATGTCTAAAGAAGGGTTTAGCTCCTATTGTAGTTGCACTATAGGGTCTTTTTGTTTTGGTGAAAGGGGAGATTCGTCGTTTATTGCTTTAGTCAAGTTTGGGTTTTGATTTTCTTTGTTTGTTTCTTCATTTATCCTTCAAGCAAGAGCGCAACACCTATGCCTACACTCTCTAGTGTGTCTCTTTCTTTTAGTGTGAATTTCAAGTTGCATTTGTGTAGGAATGGGTTGATCAACCATAGGTTTCTTTTCTTCCCTAAGGGGAGGAAAGAAAGGAACCATATGAGGTTGTTCGACTACTTTCTCTTTAGCTTTGTAAACTTGTTTTATTTTAGGAGGTGTGATGGGATTGTTTTCATTATCTCTTGGTCTTTTATAGGAAATAGGAAAAGGATCTTTCTTAGGTTGGTATTAGTTGTTTGGAATCTCTTTAGGTTCAATCATGGTTTCTTCAAGGATGGTAGGCTTGGTCATAGGTTGAGGCATGTTTTGAAGGGATAGTTTTGCTATGCATTTTGACTTGAATTTTTTATAGGATTTGAAAAATAAGTCTTCACAAGGTTTAATAGGTTCCATAGGCTCTGAAAAAAAAAATCTAGTGAAAATTTTCCACAAGAAGAAAAAGGGTTAAAGCCACTATGATGCATGGTAAAAATTTAATTTTCAAAGGGAAACTATAAGAATTTATGCATGACCGATGAGACAGCTTTCATGGAGCGTAGCCATGGGTGACCAAGCTTCATAGGGAATTGGTCCGACATCAATATGATAGAGAATGAGACATCTAATTTTTTTGGTCCTATTTGTAAAGGTATGGTGATCGATCCCATTGTAGGGAAAGCAAAACTATTATGGGTCTTTATCCATGCTTTCAGTTTATCATATGTTTCTTGATAGAGCTCATGCACCAGTAAAAATTCTTCCATGATCACATTCTCTCCACAAATGAGATCTCTTAATATCTCATTAGTGGGCTTATCATAGATTCAGTTGGCTATGTAAAGAGGACCATTGGGTACATGTTTAAGTATATCTTTAGATGAGAAATCAATATCAAGAGGATTTTTAGTTCCTCCCTTATGAGGTATGACTTCAATCAATCCAACCATATCATCTGTGGGACCCTGTTCATCAATATCTATGGGATCTTGTTGAATAGTATCGTTGTTGTTGTCATTCATGTCAACACTCATCACATCATTCTTTTGAGTTTCACTAGCTTTGACAAATGAAATGTTATGTTTAGGCATAAGGTTGGTAAATATTTGTAAGTTTTGGTTAGGAGGGGCAACATATTTATTTCCTTGATCGTGAACACCTCCAACGGAAAGTCAACCGGAATCAATGAGGTCTTGTACAAGATGTTTAAGATGCTTAAATTTTTTTGTATTGTGTCCATTTTGTCAGTGATAATGGCAATAAGCATTCAATCTAAAGCTTAGAGGAAAAGGTTTCTTAGGATTAGGAGTTTTAATGGAAGGAAAGGTAATCATTTTCTATTCTAAGAGTTATGACATTACGCTCTGGAGCATATCGGGTAAGGGAGTGAATTATCTTTTTGGGTCCCTATAGTTAAAGGGTATCGTCGCTTTTACAACAACTACTTGGTTATCGACATGTTGATTTTCTTTTTTAGGGGGATTGAATTGGAGGAAGCCTTTATTATACTTTCTAAAAGGTTGAGAATTTTTTTGGTTTACATATTCAGACTTCTCAGGATGGCTAGAGGTTGGTTTTGTTTCACGGCTACTAACCAAGTATTGATAATCATGAAGGGCAGTACACAAGTGCAAGAAGGAGAACTTCATCATGGTGAGCTTATCTTGTATCTCACTTTGTAGGTTCTCAATGAACATCTTTTGAAGGTGAGGGTCAAAAATATTTATGTCAATCTGGGAATAAAGCGATTGGTAGTGTGAAATAAAGCCAGTGATATTTTCCTCTTCTTTTTTCTTACATCTCATCAAATCTGCTAACATCATCTTAGGGGTCATGTTCACTTGAAAATGGTTTATAAATTCCTCAACAAGTTCATTGAATGAATAATTTGAGTTATTCGGAAATGAGGAAAACCATTCTAAGGTGGTATCCTTCAAGGATTTAGGGAAAATCTTAGCCAAGAGCTTATCTCAATAATAAAGTCACTACATAAGGTGGTATAAGTGGAAAAATGGTTAGAAGGATCTCCTTTCCCCCCATATTTCTCAAATATAGGCACCTCTACACCTTGTGTCATTAGTGTTCTTAATATCTCCAAGGATAAGGGATTGCTTTTGAAATAATATGTGGTTTGGTCATTTTGATTTTCATTGATGGTGGAAACTTTCTTTTGAAGGGATGAAATAGTTTGTAAAAGTTGGTTTATGAGAGGATCATTGTTTACATTTTGATATGGAGGTGAATAAGGTGAAGGGGTGTATGTGTTCGATGGACAAGTGAATGGAATGCTTATAGGTGGTAAGTGGTAGGAGATATGACTTACAATGCCACAAAGGTACTAGGGATGCTAGAAGAAATACCTAAGGAAGGAATCACATTACTAGTAGGTTTCATTGTTATTGTGACTTGAGAGTTGGTATAGGTAGGGATAGAGGCAATTTTCGTGGGAGGAGGAATTTTAATTCCTACTAGTTTTGAGACATTTTTTGAAGGTAAAGCACAACTAGTGGTTGAGGTAAGATGTTTTCCAAAAATCTAAACTATGTTACGCACAAGGTCAACTCTTTCTTCACTTTCAAGCATGCAATGAATGCTATCTATAGTAGGAATAGCAGTAGTTGAAATGTTCTCAGTACTTATTTAGTTTTTTAGATTTTCTAAGTCTTCATGGATGTGGATTATGGTTTCTTGCAGAATACTAGCAACCATTGTTTCAACATGTGTCACACTACATGAAGACAAGGATTTATCAAGGTTTTGGTCCATACCTAGTGAACTAATGTTAACACTAGGAGTGAAAGAGCTAGATAGCCCAAGATCCATGATGATTGTACTATCATGGGATGACATGAGTCTCGAACTTTGTCTCACTATAGTATTAGCAATAGGACACCAAGTAGAAAAGCTCATGCAAGGGATACTAAATACAAGATGGATGAAAATTAAACTAAATGCAATGAAATGAATATAACAGAAAATCTGTAAACTAAAACAGAAAGTTATCAACAACAAACAACACAAAAATAGAGTTTTCAATTCTCGAAAATGTAGTTTAAAATCTGCACTAGGACTAAATCACCTAGAGGGGCATATGAATCCTAGTGAGGGCCCTTTTCACAAATTTCAAAAAAAAAAAAGTGATTTTTATGCTTTTTGGTTTGTATGGTCTGTAAACTAAATTAAAATGCAGATTTCAGATGATTTTCAATGATGCAAGATATGAAAATGCAACCTAAATGCACTTTCACTAATGCAAGATTTAGAAACCCTAGAGTTCCAATTAACTAATGTAAATCCTAATGCAATGTTAATGCAAGCTAAATCTAGGATGATAATGCACTCCAAATTAGAATTAAGATATTCTAAATGTAGGTTCATGTTAGGTTCACAAAAATCAAAGGTGGAAAATTGTCATTTCTTATGGTTTAGGACATAAAACAACAGTCTTCTACACTTCTCATTAAAGGAAACCCTAGAGATCTCAATCCAAGGATGAAGTAGGAGAAAGAGATCTTGCAATAGGGTGTCCTATGGTTTGAATAGAAATTAAAGAGGGGTTCACCACCAAGCTAGGGCTTGGAAATACTGATAATATGCAAGTCCTAATGTTTAAACCTAGTGCAATGCAAAACTTCACTAAATGACCTAAAAATGCATCTAAATCAGAATAAAAAGCTAAGAAATTAGAAGTGTGCACTTGGGAATCTTTAGAGGCCTAGATGAAGACTTGAAATGCTGAAAACACTAAAATTAATGCTTGGAACTCTTGAAAATTGCAAAATTCACTGTACTGGGACTCATATGCTAGAAGTGGTGTATCAGTCTAGTCAGGATTTTCTAGAAAATCAAGACCTCAATCTGCTCTTCAATCCTTTCACTACCTTATTGAATTGGTTTTGGGGTATGAATCTCTAATTTGCAACCTGTAGATGTCTTTCAATGATCCCCAATGCAAGGTGACAACTTTGAACACTTGACAACTTTTTTCCAATCTTGCTCTTCAATATGTCTTCAATCTAGATCTGTAAATCACACACTAAAGGTAGGGGAAAATGTTGTTTTATTAGTTCCAGAAAGGGGTTTTCCTTGGTCAAACCCCATTTTTGTAATCAAACCTTGTAATGAAATCAAATGACATAAAGGAATGATGAATGAACAAAATGAAATGTTGCAACTCACCAAAAACCTAGCAATGAAGTGTTGCAAACATGTATGAAGTGGCTCCAATAAATGTAGATCTTGACTCTTGCTTGAATATGATAGATCTTGACTTGAATGCTAGCTTGAATCATGAAATCCTACATCACAATTGTTAGATCAAAAACAAACATGATGCATGATGACTTTGACATGATGCTTGATACTTGAATAATGCTCCAAAACACTTGATAATTATCCCATGAATATTCTTGAATGCTCTTGAAAATAATTGAATGCTCTTGTAAACACTCGAATTCACTTGTGAACTCCAATTTTCTATTAAGAATACTCTCATGAAATTCTTAGGGAAAATGAGTGAAATAACCTTGTAGTTATACTTATTTATGCCAAATTTCCCAAAATTACAACACTACAAGCCGATATCAGATCTAGGAGGATAAAATCCCACCAAGAATTTGAATTAAATTTAATTTTTTGCCATAAGTGACTCATACGCTATAATAGGTGTATGAGTCCCATTAGGCATAACTATGGGATACATTTTTTAAAAATACTTAGAATGATACAAAATCCAAATCGGGGCCCTAAAACCTAGGTGGGACCCATATTCCCAAGGTGGCATATGAGTCACAAATCACTAAATATAGGCCCAAAAACCTAAAAAGGCGTGAGTTATGATTGGATGTTGATTGATGTTGGGATTATCCTCAGAAAGAAGCATTAAATGAGGTTTATGGATGGAAAATAAGGCCAAATAAGGCATAAAGAAGCCCAATTAATAATGAGAACCCTATAAAAGTGTGAAAGTGTGATAAAACACTTTACAACACCTAAAACAAGGTACAATTAGGTTCATTTAGTTCAAAAGGGCCCAAGACCTAATGTGAGTGTGTAAAAATCATTGCAACACTAATTCAAGGCAACATTAAGCTCAATATTATAAGGAAGACCCAAACAAGTGTGAAAATATCATTAATGACATTTTTTGACACTACACAGGGTTCTACTAAAAATTTGGTATCCTCTACTGATATACTGTAGCTTCTCTCTTATCTGATTTTAAAGTTTGAAACTTAGAATTCTACTCTGTAAGTGACTTTCCATGAAGATGACAACTACTTAACAACTTTCTTCAATCTTGCAACTTAGTCTTCAAAGTCTCTTCAAGCTCAAAACACCTAGAACTGCAATCACACATGTAGAGGAGAGAAAAATGTTGATTTGTTAGTGGATAGGGGTTTGCCTTAGTCAAACCCCATTTTGGTAATCAAACCTTGAAATGAAATGAAATAGAATGAAGGAATGATGAATGAAAAAATATGCTATGTTGCAACTCTCCAAACCCTTGGAACAAAGGCTGAAATCATGTATGAAATGGCTAGCATGAATGTAGATCTTGACTCTTGATTGTGTGTTATCAATCTTGACTTGAATGCTTGCTTAAATCATGAAAACCTATATCACAAATGTTAGCTAAAAATCACACATGATGCATGATGACTTTGACATTATGCTTGAATCTTGAATATAGCTCCAACATTCTTGATAATCATCTCTTGTATGCTCTTGTATGCTTTTGAATGCTCTCTTGATCATAAACTTGCTATAATTCTTGAATACTTGAATTGCTAGGAGAAAATATGTGAAATAAGCTTGTATTTATATTTGTTTATGCAAAATTTCTTGAAATTACAACACTACAAGATGACACTAGATCTAGGAGAATAAAATCCCACCAAGAATTGAATTCAAAATAGGTTCAAGCTAAAGTGAGACTCATGCGCTAGTTGGGGCTTATGAGTCCCAATAGCCTAAGCTTGGGACACAAATTTCAATAAATGCTAAGTTTTATGCCAGATTTAGGATCAAGCCATGAGACTTAGGTGGTACCCATATGCCCAAGGTGGTGTATGAGTCCTAGATCACTAAATATAGAACACACAACCCAAAATCATTAAATTATAATTGTTCATTAGTTAAGTTTCATGATTATCCTCAGAAAAATGCATTAAATAAAGCTTGTGGATGCAAAATAGGACCAAATAAGGCATAAAGAAACCTAATTTTAGCAAGGAGGGCCCAAAAAAGTGTGAAAATGTAAAGGGATAAATTTTTATACACTACATTTAGCCCCCACTTTAGTGAGAGGAGGACTTGCTTCAAAATAACACTAGAGTAGATAAACTCACATGAAGAGGGGTCCAAATGTACCAATGCCAATTTGAGATAGGATGACAACAATCAAGAAGGTTGCACAAGCCCCTAGGATCAAGATCCTATGGAAAAACAACATAGGCACAAAATATAACACATGTAAATGATGTAAGGAGCAACAACAAGGTACGAGCATACATTGCCAAAGAGAAAAGAAAGAAAGAAAGAAAGAAAAATGGGGTGGATCAAGCCTCGACTGTTTGTCTAATACAATGTGGATCAGATCTAAGTTGTTTGTCCAAAAATGTTTACAATTGGAACATGATGTCCATTATGCAAACAAAATGCATGCTCACAATGGCTAGTGGAACCTCAAGTCGTCCACTAGGTGAGCCCCTAAAGAGGTGAGACACATATGCACGTGGCCCTGGTATGCACTCACATATACAAGCAAGTGGCTATGGAAAATTCATGCCTAAGTTTGGCTCCCATATGCTAACCATACCAAAGATATACCTCTTGATAACTTTGATAAGGTGTCACACAACTTGAACAACAAGATCCATGAGGCAATAAAAACAATTTATGCTTGACACCAATGAGCAAACAAGATGGTTCCATACGCAAGAAAAGTGTGTTATGCAGGGTGGCCATATAATAGTTATTGTAAATAAAAAATAGTGTAATGTATGTTCAAAGGAGTTTTGATTAGTTCATGTAAGGTCTTAACTTAAGGAAATTTATGCGGTAAGCCCACAAAAGTGGTTTACAATTTGAATGAGGAAGGAAAACTTGTAAAAAATGATCCCATGCCAAAAAATTTTATTTTGGGGGTTCGAACGAACCAAAAGATGGTTTGCTCTAACCAGGGTTCGAGCGAAACCATTTAATGCATGTACAGACCAATCAGCCAAAAAAAAAATGGAAAGTCCTTTATGGAAGGGGGTTCGAATGAACCCTGGTTTGCTCGAACCCCCTGGTTCGGGCGAACCCCCCCTTTCCCTAATTTTTGACCTTGTTCACAAAAAAAATCAAATTTTTTGCACTTTGAAGCTCAGATTGAAGATGAAAATGGTGGAGACTTACAGACCCAACTGGAATCAGGTAATCCTTAGAACGAGCTATCCAACGAATATAATTTTAATATGTTTTGGTTTTATTATGTATTTGTTTTATTAGTTTTATTAAACATCTAGGTTTTTCACCGAAAAATAAAGCTCTTTGTTCTACACATGTGGAAAAATAGTAGATTACCAAAAAAATTGAAAAATATGAGTGCACTAGACATTGAAGTCCTTGATCCAACAAAAAAAATGAATTTCAATACATACAAAAAAAGTTACACGTTATGAGTCACGCTATGTCTAAATTGTAATTGGTTTGACTTGAAACTTGATTAAAGAAAAAATATTCAATAAAAAACTATCTAACCAAGTGGAAGCACTAAATATCAGAGTTAAAATCTAAATTTGAAAGAATTAGAATTTTATCCTTCATGGAAAAAAAGTTATGTTATACAGTGAGCATCACTTTTTAAAAATGTTGTTTTCTAAAAAAAACTAGTTTTCGGGAGATGGAAAAAGAGTGCAATATGATTCCAAAAATTTGAAAAAATATATTTAGAATCTACAGAAAAATTTCACAAAACTCTAGTTTGCATCATCTTCAAATTTGGGTAAGTGCACCAAGATGATTCCCAAAAGGGGGCTTAAGTGGCCACTTTTTTTCTGAAATCAGGAAATACTAACCTTGGACATGAAATTGAGGATAGTTACACTCAAAATTTTGAGATGGAACAAAAACAAGGATCGAAGTGCTCCGAGTCTAGTTTCTAAACTACTAATTTATTTTGAAAATGGTTGAGATTAAGGGGTTCAAAAGAGGGACATACACAAATTGGTGTTATTTTTGTCAGAAAACATAACATAGCAACTCTTGTACAACCTGAGCACGGTGAACTTTTTGTAGTATTTTTAAAATCGCTATAGTCAAAAGTTAGCTAATAGTATCTAGTTGATGCACGATTTTTCTAATAATTTTTTAATGAATATTTGATTTTTTACTAATTTTCTAAATGGGTACTTCTTGAAAAGTAGAATTTTGGCCGTGCTCCCCCTAAACTTTTTTGAAGGTAATTGATTTTTTATTTTATTTTTAAATTTAAATTGTAGAATAGAGTCTAGTTTATAAAAATGTAATTTATTTTAAATTTTGATGAACGGTTAATTTATAACAACAAAAAAAACCAAACACTACTTTTTAGCAAAAAAGAGACATCCAAACAAAAGAAATTATGGATGAAAGGCTTAACATTGTTAAAAAGTGAAAAAAATTACATCGTTGGATAGCTAAGAGAGAACCTAACATTACCCATGTGTTTGCTTTTGTCGATATTGAACCAAATGCAATCCTGATGGTGAGCACAAACTCGATTATGTGAAAAAAATGTAGAATTTGCAAAAACATGTCTCTGGTCATTGGGAATGCCCTTCAAGCCTTTGGGTTGGTATTCCAAGGCAACTACCAATGCTAAGGCTCATGGATTCCCAAAGAAAAATATAACACGCTCGCGTTATTTCTAGTTTTGACATTTTGCTTATTTGTGATACATGCCAAGCAAGACATAACGTGCTCGTGTTATGTCTTCATTAATGTTATGTCTTTGTTAATGTTAATGTATGTATATATCCTTGTATGTATGCATGCCTATATGTATTAGTGCTTGTATATTGTATGGATGTAGGATTTTATGTATATATGTATTATGCTTGTATGTATTGATGTATGTCTTTAGAGGGAGGGAGAATTTTAAGAGAGAGAGAGAGAGAGTTGTCTAGGTCGGGTGGGATGGGGAAAGGCAGTGGAAGTGAGTTTAAAACAGAGAGAGTGGGAGAAAAGGGGTTAGAGTGAGGTGGACTTAGCTAGGTAGGGTGAGAGGGAGAGACTTCAGAGATAGGTAGGGAGAGGGAGTGGGAGAGAGTGGGAGGGAGGGATGAAGAGAGTGGGAGTGGGTGGGAGAGGGTGTGAGAGAGTGGGAAGGAGGGAGGAAGAAAGTGGGAGTGGGTGGGAGAGGGTGTGAGAGAGTGGGAGGGAGGGAGGAAGAGAGTGGGAGAGAATGGGAGAGAGTGGGAGAGGTTAGGAGAGTGGGAGAGAGTGGGAGAGGGTGGGAGAGGGTGGGAGATAGGGTGGGAGAGAGTGGGAGAGGGTGGCAAAGGGTGGCAGAGA
>VDFB02000003.1:536221793-536252583 GCA_007258455.2 Sequoia sempervirens
TCCCTCTGTTAGGTCTCTCTCTCTCTCTCAATCCTCTCCCTCCTACTCCCTCTCCCTCTGTTAGGTATCTCTCTCCCTCTCAACCCTCTCCCTCCTACCCCCTCTCCCTCTCTCTCTCTCAACCCTCTCCCTTCTATGTTGGAAAAATATTTCTCAATCCCACAAGCTGAAACCTCTATTGGAGCCAAGTCAGTGTGACATATTCTATGTCTAGTTGATGAGCAGATTTGTAACCTTATGTTTTGTATAGGTCGCTGTGACCTTGAAAAAGTCTTTCCAAATGGTTACACATTGGAGTCTTTAGTGTGACATGTTGTGTTTGGTATGTTCTCTTACCGCATGGAGATCTCTGGCCAACAGGCCATACATATCATTTATCGAGGAGACCCTTGGCCGAAAGGCTTAGTTCGGGAAGAAGCCTCAGCGATGAAGAAAGATCTCACTGATGGGGGAAATCTTGGAGTCTTCGCAGTGACACAATGACTTCGGTATGAAGTCTCAGTGGCCGATGGAGAGTTTCGCCGATGATGAGGGGTCTTCGGTATAACTCTTGGAGAACGGTGGTCTCAGGGTAACTTGGAGAACTCGGTAAGAACTCTCAGCGAAGAGTGGTATGTCTCGATGATATAATTTTCTTGGTGTCCTCAAAGTAACATGTGATGGCTCTGTAAGAAGTCTTACTGATGTGTGAAGTCTTGCCGACCGTTCAGTGCTCGATGTAACTAAAGGCGTCTCGGTGTGAAGTCTCAGCGACGAACGAAAGTCTTGCTGACTGTTGATCACTTCGAAGAAAGTCTTTGAAGCTTGGTATGATCTCTTGGTGAAAGACGATAGTCTCGCCGATGTAAGTTCTATTGTCTATGTGACTTTTTAACCTCGGCATGAAGTCCTAGCGAAAGCGATGAGTCTGGCCAATTGGTGGATATACACGGATTAACATGAAGCCTCGACGTGAGTTCCTGGCAAGAGTGATAGTCTTTCTGAAGGGAAAAATGAAGTCGATGCAATGGGTGAACACGGTATAACCTCTTTTCGATTGTAAGGACTCTTGGTGATATCGAATGCTGACTATGTTGGCATTGGGGAGACACGGACAGTGTCTCACCGATATTCCAACACAACTTGACATGGTTATCATAACACGAGCACGTTATTAACCAATAGAGATATGTTTGTTTAGGATTAAATAACACACTTGCCTTATCACTAAAACTTTAAAAAATACAATATACCCATGATGTCGGCCAACATTCTGCATATTCTCCTGGTTTTGCGCGTGCTATGACAAAAAGTAGCTTTTTGGTGATTGAGTGAAGTGTGCATGCAGGATTTTGAGATTCCATCACCTTTTGAATGTTCTTTCCATCACCTTTGCATGAAATAGTAGAGTTTCACGTTGAGAGGCATATAATATCAATTCAAGTTTGAATTATCGTGATAATTGATATACAATTGAAATTTGGAGGGTAACAAGCTTTTGAAGAAGTCAAATTTTTGAGGAGTTTGAGGAAGGAAGAAGCAAAGGCTGCATAATTGGGTAGAACTCCTCTCTTTGAAACTCTGCTTTTTTAGGTATGTGAAATCTTTGTACATTTTCTTTCATTCTATTATGGCTTGCTTTCATTTTAGTTGTTTAGCTTATTCCATGTTGATCAAATTGTTTGTTTGTGATGTAATATCAGATTTCCAAGGCACTCAACAACATCATTTCTTTAGGGAACTTCCTTCCCAAATCAATAAAGAGTAAAAGATCAATTTATACAAACTTTGTCAAATTCATCCAAAACTACTTTTCATTCAACCAAAATCCATTTATTTCATTTCAAGTTATAAGGCTATCGCGTCAATTCACCATCTCCATAGCAAACCTTTCAACTTTGCTTGTCATAAACAATACAACAATCACTCATCATCTCAACTTACCCCTTCAAGGAAAAAACAATCAAACACCTCTGTTCCTTAGACCTGCAATCAAACATCATCCTAGCCATTTAAGATATCTTTGCTCAAATCAACACATCCATCATCCTATCTTCACTTAAACACCATTTGTAACAACAACAAGCATCATTAGTTTAACACTGTCACCAGACCTTTAAGATACCATTTCATCATGTTTTGATTGTAATATTCCAATATATCAATATAGACACACTCTGACTACTTTGCATTCAAGACACCATTGCCATATATTGGAAACATATGCCCAAATCATCAAATCTTTCACAATCTACCTTCAAAACATTACCAAGCATAGACACAACTATGGCATCACAAATGAGACTGCTCCCAAGCACTTCACAACATTCCTTTCACTGTTTCTACATATTCTCTGTTTTAAGAAAACAATGCCAAATATCTCTAGGAGGCCAACATTCCATCTAATCAGGTGATTCATTTTCTATCATAATGCATTTACACAATCCCAATATAGATTCTTAGGCCTATTTTGATCCTTTTCAATATACTATAAAAGTTTATACACTTATTTCACAAACCAGAGTAGAACCAACATGCTTTCTACTAGTAAAACCCTTAAATAGGTCAATTTATCAAAGCAAGTCATCATAGAACTACTCACTAATCCACCAAACCTGCAAACAGTCTTAGGCCATGTGTAGAAACTCACAAATAAACAAGTTTCAAGATGGGAAACGCCCATCAATACACAAAATTAGTAAACATTTGATTATAGGGTGAAAACACACCAACCATGAGGGTTTCTTTAATGAAACATTTGCAAAACCTCTACTACTCTCCCAACAATTGAAACATGCTTCATTATGTCTGCAAATTATTTTGAAATCATTTCTAAGCTCCTCTACATGTTGTTTCCTCAAACCCTACTTGAAAACACCATTTTTTTGAATGAGAAAATTCAGAATTTTGTTCATGCAACAGTATCCCGACTTCTTATTTCTATTTACCCCTGCCCCACACATCTTCACATTGAAAAGACACTAAATATGATCCATTCCGCCGAACTACTAGCCCTACATTGGTGGAATGGCTAAGAATCACTTTTTAGACTCTCTAAACAATTCGATGGAAACCACAAACCAAGACTTAGGAAACTAAGTTCAAATTAGATTGATTATTTGAATTACAATTCCTACAACTTTCAAGAATGAAAGAAGTCTCTTTCCCTGACAAGAATCAAATCTTAGAACATTCTTGAATCACTATGCAACCTGAAAACAAGAATAGAAAAGATTTCCAAAATAACTGAGCAGAGGTTTTTTTATTAATTTTTATGGATTTTTGGGATACAAGATCTTCCTTTCTTGAGCTTACAATTCTTTTTAAAGGTGTCTAAATCAGTTGAAATAACTGCCTCTTCATCTTCATCAACCCATCCTTTCCCTTCCACAAAAAAGACTCTTCACCTTCCTATTTTTGTGCAATTTTACATTTTTACAATAATTGACAACTTTTGTTATAAAAATCAACTTTTCAATAATATCACCTAGTGACCTATTTCATGGTGAAAATACATTGAAAATAATCATTTAATGGCCTTCACTCATCATATTTACTTGAACATTACAAATTGAACAAATTATCCTTTTGAAGGAATTTCATGACCTAGGTGCTCCTGCACTAGTTTGTCATGTTACAACCTTACGTTGTCAATGGACATTTTAAATCACACAATTCGATACACTTTCCTATTACATTTTTAAACCACATCTCTTTGAGGCATTTTGTTAAATTTAACAATTGACTTTCTTTGTGTATGCTTCCAAAGCTATCATTGAGTTATTTTGTCAAACAGTTATACAAACCAGCTTTCATTGACTTTCTTTGTGTTAACTTCCAAAGCTTTCATTGAGTTATGCTTCCAAAGCTTTCAATTAGTTAATTTGACAACTTAGAAATTTTTGCATAGGTAAAATTATTCGTCATGCCGAAGAAACGAACTATTAAAAGGAAAAAACTAACAGATGATCAGCTTCAAGCCATCAAAGATAAAGAGAAAAAATGGATGAGGAATTTCGTGAAAGCAGAAATTGGGAATGATTGATGAAAACAAGCCAGTTGAAGAGGAACCTCAATTGTCAAAAAGAGAAAAGAAATTGGTAACACAAAGGGCACAAATGCTGAAAGGGTCATGTGGGAGATGCAGATACCATAGTTGGAGACACACCATCTACCGCAAGTGAATACGAAGGGACACCATTAAGCACAAGCGATATGGAGGGACAACATCTACCACAAGTGAGTATGGTTGGACACCATCCACCACATCTAAAGTTGAGAGTACATCATCACTGGGGTTGAGGAACAAGGTATGCCATGTCCCCATGTGAACCTCAAGGTATGTCTTCTATTCCACCTCGATCAAAGGTATGCAATCTAGCCCACCTCAATTAAATATTGATGAAATTGCTAATGTGAGATGTATGTACCTAAGAGAACACCACCTAGAATTTTCGTAGAAAGCCAAAGTTTTGATTAATATTGATGAGGATATTTTGCAGCACATGGAAGGTAAGATTCGAGAATGCACTTGTAGAAGATATGCTAATAAGATTTGGAAAATGTTCTTCGAAAGGCTAAATGAGACCGTGAAGATGTCAACTATTTGTTCAAATGATGCGGGGTTTAAAGTACAGAAACATCATGAAGACTCTTGGGTTGAGAACATCGAATGCATCAAGTGAAAACACTATTGTGAAGAATCTAATGGATGCTTATGACAATGTGGGTAAGACCTCAAGCTCAAAGGATAGTAATGTCACCTGATACGTGTCATTACATTGACTTTGGTAAGCTATCAAACAAAGAGATCTCTCCTCATTAAAAAGACAAGTGAACAAATGGGAATTAGTAGAAAAACTTTATCAAATGCCATTCAAAGGCAAAAGAATTGAGGGCACCGATTCAAATGAATTATGGGCATTCTCGGGGAGACTGCCACACAAAGATAAAAAGTTGTTGAAGCATTGAGAACACTAATTGGAAGATTATTGGAAGAATAATACAAGGCCATCTCCGAATCAAAGGGATGTTGTAAGAAGGAGAATCGGTAGTCCGTGGAGCCACATCCAAAGCATTTTGGATACACTCAAACCCAATTTTCATAAATTTCAAAATTTTATCCTCAAACAGTATTTCTCAAAGATTTTTTGAAATGATTAAACCTTTATGTCAAGATAAATCACACATGCACTACTTGTTGCTGTAAACTACATATTGAATTCTCTAACCATTATGATGTTTATCATTCTATATGTTTGCATTTGCATACTAACGATGTTTTGCAGGATTGTGGCATAGAAGCCCCACCAAAATCTTCAAGAAAGTTCTTATCAAAAATTTTATGTGAAATAGAGGATGGCCAAATATTCTATAGGACGAGTGCAGATGGTTCATGTGCGTTAGCGATTGGCTTGCAACGAATGCTAGTATGTCAACATATGGAAAGCACATATGGCAAGACAAAACTAGTAGAGGATTAGGAAGTATAAAACAGTGGCATATGCTACAAAAGATGGGTCTGAAGCAAAAAGGTGTGAGTTGGTTATTCAGAAGATTCCAGTGTATCAGTTCATGTCCATGTTTCGTGAGAATCTAGTGTATGAGTATGCAAGGAATACCCATAGAGCCCGATGGCTAGACACACAATTCAAGCTATGAAAGGACACCTTTCCACTTGGTAGCATAGTATCAGTGGTTGACTTTGTAGAGAACTACACTCTATAGCCACAGCGTGAGGTGCAGTCATAGTATTAAAACTCCACATAGGTTTTGATATTTGTGCACATAGCATTCATACATGCAGCTGAAAGTACAGAGGACGAAAGGAAGGTATTAAGAGAGTATCACTTTTATATTAGTGATGATCGTACACATTCTCTAGAGTTCGTGCAAAGTTTCTTCTAGATGTTCTACAATCATTTGGCTTAGAGGGGCATATCATATGATTGGCATATAATATGGTCAGATAACTGTGCAGCACAGTTCAAGAAAGCGTGCATGTTCTACTGGTTGTGTAGGATGCATCTCACTACACATGTTCAACATATGTGGAACTTTTGTGAGGCCGGACATGGAAAGGGAGAGAATGACAGTGTAGGAGCATGCATGAAAAGAGAATTAGCACGAGAAGAGTTAAAGTATAAAGACAGTGCATAGTTGATAGATGCAAGATCAATCATCGAGTGGTGTAATGGTTCGATGGGTCCAGGTAATGAAGGTATGTCTTCAGTTCGTAGATTTTTTGGTTGATGGATGATACTAACATTGCACCATATGATGATTGTTGTACACTAATAGGATCGAGTGAGTTGCACTCTTTCCTTAGCTCAAATGCAGGTTCATGGAGTATCGATACGTAAGATGGCATGCTTTCTCTTCATGTGTACAATGCAAGCCGAATGATTTGAGTTAGGGGAGCGTTGACAAATGGTTGACAAGTTATCTTAGCCCACTTCACACCGAGATCACCCTCATGGCATTGGAACTAACATAGATGGAATCATCAGTCGACTTTGACCATGTATCGGATCTAGTTCAACCGGTAATATATCTACTTTCTTAGTATTTGAAATTCCATATTGTTATCTTACTTTGTACTGTATTCATAATGTTGACTAATTTCAAGAGATATGTTGCACATATAAATGCAGAGCATGTATATGTAGTTATTGCGGATATAAGACAATGAAGAGGGGTAAAACATTACTTGTGTTGTTGTTTTGAGGAAAAAAGAAATTGGAAGCCCCAATTATAGATGGAGAAAACATTGAATACCCTACAGGCTCGGTTGTTACCGATGGTAGAAGGTACCATTAAAGAGTGTTAAACATTGGTTGTTTGAGGACTTTGACACGCATTGTAAGATTCTTCATTACTCAAACCTTGTTGTGGCATCCAATGTTCGTTTGAGAAAATATGGGGGTAGACCTTTGAACAAGACCTTGTGGAAGGTCCGTGAGTCTGACCATGAGGCAATACTTGACACAATAAAGAGTAGAGCAGACCTAGATGGTTCATTACATTAATTTGTAAGTATATGCACAATAGTTCTTATTAATTTATACTTGTATCCACATCAGTTTGGTTGATGCCAATGCTATCATCTTATTTTACTTTGTGTATTTGTATGTAACTAGGCAAACATTGATTGGTGTCCCCTTGCATAAAATGCAGATTTATGAGCCATCCAAGAGAATCTCAAGTAGAAAAGCAATGCAACATCCTTATTTTGATGATCTTGACAAATCTCAATTATGATTTTAAGCCATTAAAAAGTGCGTGTGAATCTTGATGAGGAAATTTCAAGTTATTCATTTGAATTTAACCTTATCATGACCACCTATGATGTAGACATTATAATAGCATCTCAAATTTCAATAAATTATATTCATAAGAGCATAGACAAGGTAGTGAACTCTTTGAAAAAATTCCTCGAAGAAATGTAGTCTCATGGTGATGGAATGGCATGATGAATGCCATGACAAGGAAATTGTTGTGGATTGTCATGGAATTCCATCACCATTGAGACCACATTTCTTTGAGGATTTTTTTCAAATAGTTTGCTACCTTTTCTATGCTATTGCTTATTAGTATGCTTTGATAGATTTTTTCCAAGCATCCATAGCTTTTCTAGAAGCACCTATTTTAGGATTTTAGCCATAGCAACAAGGAAGCGAACTGTTTGATAGAATGCTTTGGTAAACATGTCTGATAAATGTACTAGCATAGAGAAGGCAGCAAACTGTTTGAAAAAATGCCTCAAAGAAATGTGGTCTCATGGTGATGGAATGCCATGAAAATCCACAAAAATTTTCTTGTCATGTGATGCAGAGGGGATGGGACTTTAGTCAAAACTCAAAGTTTCAAGGATTACAATGATGCAATCTCAAACACTCTTCCAGGCACCCTGATGGAGACAAGCCTCAATAGTGCACTTATAACTTAGATTCTTTCCTAATGGACCCAAAACCTTGGAGTGATCTCAAGGAACTCAAAAAAACTTGTCTTGAATGGTTTCAAAGCCCCAAACCTCTGTCTTAGACAAAACTCACTTTTTGCACCTTGACTAAGCTTCTAGCACAACTAGGCTTCTAGCGATGGTTTTTTGACTTTTCACTCAACTTCCCCAAAGGAATCCTGAATATAATGACTGATTCAGATGTGATTCATGATGATACACAACATATCAAATCATTTATGGCACTTGTTCTGGATCAAACCTACCAAAATCTATTGTTTCCTCTAATTTAAGGCCTAATTAGCCCACTTTTTCAAAGCAACCCCTCTCTAAACTTATCCCATGACTATGAAACTTTCAAAAGTGTTTTAAAATGTTCCCAAACCAAATATTTTCAAGGTATTAGTCTTATTTGACACCCTCAACACCCTAAATCACAAAACCCTCAATAAATTGCTCCAAAACTAGGGCCTCTTGAAAATTAGCTTTCCCAACACTTTTAGAACCTTCTCTTGGACTTTTCACCAATAACTCAACATATCTAAACACCTTAAACTCAGAAATATACCCCTTATTAAGGTAGATCTCCTACTGCTACACTTTAGGCACCATTTTCATGCTCTTTTCCTTGCTAAAACTCGGTGTACACCCAAGAATCACTCTTTCCTGCACAATAACTTGTTATATCTACATAATACAAGTTATATATGATCCATTTCACAAGTTTTCAGTCACACTCTCCCGTGAAATGGATCATTTATTCATGAAGACTTTCAAAACTAGTGAAAAATCTATACTTTTTGAGGACAGTCAGCAATATAACACAAGAAACTAATTCCCAACGTTATTCAGGTCATTCAAAAGTTTAAATGCATGTAAATACAAGTTCTTAAACCATCCAAATGAGCATGACACCAAAAGTAATCAGAGATTCGTCAAAAAAACTTAGGAAAATGCAAAAAGATTGAAGTTTTTATTGATTTTTTGTAGCAGTCCGTACAACACTTGCAATATCAGCCAACCCTCCATACAAATGCTTTCTCCAAGTTTATAGACTCATCCTACAACTTTCCCAACCGATTAGAATTGATTTTATTACATTATTGTGATTAAAAATCCTAAAACTCACTTTTCCACCCAAAGTTGGATTTCAAAAATTTGAATTTCCAACATTGCAATTTATTAACTCCTATTAACTATAAAGCTTCCAAAACTATTACATATCATCATTCAACCTTATTTAACCTAATTAAAACATCATATACCTATTTAAACTCCTAGAACATCATTGTTCCATTTACAAGTCAATTTGGTCCTATGGTCCTTATCAGGACCCTTAGGAATTTTGATCTTCCTGTTACACTCATCCATGCCAAATGCCATTATAGGCTTCAAAATGCTATAATTGATGCTCTAGAAAGGTTTATAGTCCTTCAAGACCCCTGCCATATCCTGACTCTCCAAATGATCCTCAAGGAGCTTAGGTGCTCCTGCACCATCATGGCATTCCACCACCATAAGACCACATTTCTTTGAGGCATTTTTTTCAAACAGTTCATTCCCTTGTCTATGCTATTGCTTACTATTATGTTATGATAGATTTTTCTAAGCATCCATAGCTTGTTCGAAAGCACCTGTTTTAGGATTTTAGCCATAGCAGCAAGGCAATGAACTGTTTAGCTAAATTCTTTGATAGACATGTATGAAAAATGTGTTAGCATAGACAAGGCGTGAACTCTTTGAAAAAATGCCTCAAAGAAATGAGGTCTCATGGTGATGGGATGGCATGGCCGAATACCATGACAAGAAAATTTCTATGGATTGTCATGGCATTCCATCCTATTGAGACCACATTTCTTTGAGGCTTTTTTTCAAACAGTTTGCTGCCTTTTCTATGCTATTGCTTATTGGTATGCTTTGATAGATTTTTTCCAAAAGCATCCATAGCTTTTTTGGAAGCACCTATTTTAGGCTTTTAGCCATAGCAACAAGGAAGCAAACTATTTGATAAAATGCTTTAGTAAACATGTATGATAAATGTAGTAGCATAGACAAGGCAGCAAACTGTTTGAAAAAATGCCTCAAAGAAATGTGGTCTCGGTAGTGGAATGCCATGACAATCCACAACAATTTGCTTTTCATGGCATTCCATCACCATGAGACCACATTTCTTTGGGGCATTTTTTTTCCAAGTTCATTCCCTTGTCTATGCTATTGCCTACTATTATGCTATGATAAATTTTTTCTAAGCATCCATAACTTGTTTGAAAGCACTTGTTTTAGGCTTTTAGCCATAGTAGCAAGACAATGAACTGTTTGGCTAAATTCTTTGATAGACATGTATGAAAATGTGTTAGCATAGACAAGGCTGATGAACTCTTTGAAAAAATTCCTCAAAGAAATGGGAGGTCTCATGGTGATGGAATTCCATGAAAATCAAAGCATTTGATTGTCCTTGTGGCATTCCATCAGTCATGAGACCTCATTTCTTTTCGGGCATTTTTTCAAAGAGTTCTTGCCTTGTCCTATGATATTGCTTACTATTATGCTTTTTGATGATAGATTTTTCCAAGCATCCATACTTGTTAAAGAAACACTGTTTTTGGAAAAACTTTCAGCCACATAGCAACAAAGACAACACTTGCACTACTTGACAAAATGCTTTGGTAGACATGTATAGAAAAATGTGTAATTTAGTATGAACCAGTGATTATTTGTTTGAAAAAATGCCTCAAAGAAATGTGGTCTCATAGAATGCCATGACAACCAAATGCAATTGGCGGTATTTGCTCCTAGTTATTTTTATCTGATGTGAAGTAATTGCATAACTGCTTAGGTTGACTTTGTAAAAACTATATTGTAATTGAGATTTTGTCATCTATCAACATCTAGTTATTAGTTATGAAACGTGAAGCAATTCTTTCAGTGTGAAAGATGTGCAATGCAATGTAATCAACATTATGAATATAAACTACAAAAATCTATTTTTTACTAAGTAATCGGTTCAGTTTTGGGTTCGGGATCGGGTTCGAGAACCCGGTTTGCCAGTTCAGGAAAAAAAAATTTGGGGTTGGGTTCGGTCATACAAAAACATATAAAAATCAGAAATATATACACATTTGCAGTAGTAATCAAGTTCATAATACACCACCATATTAATAGTCAAATAACATAGCAAAAATACACCACCACTTTCATAGTGAAATATTAAAATATTAGTGATCTACTCGAATGTCATGATACAAAATTATAAATTAAAGTTCAAACATAAAAATGTCAAGTGTTTACAATCAACCATTATTGATCATTGATCAATCTGAAAAGTGTGAACATTTTTCTGTGTGGAAGGAAAACAAGAAAATAGTTTTACATAATTATTTACATTGTGAAAGAGCCAAAACCTTTTTCTTGCAGATCGTAGAAGAATATCAGTTATTTTTGGGTGTCCTTGCCTTGGAACGAAACTATCCTAAGCCATGAATGATTGACCAGGAACTGTGAGAAAGAAATAAGATAAATCACATGCAACTTGTTGCAATTTCTTTCCTTGGGAAAAGGGTAAAGTTTGCTTTTCAGGGAGAATCTCCTTTAGAGTTTGAACGCATTGATAATTTTCAAGATAGACTTAGCCAAATATGTCATCTAGGTTTGAAGCTTTTAGGTAAAATGTTTGCTTCTTCAAATTTTGTTCAAAATTCAAGATGCAGGCTCTCCTCCCTTAGGGAAGAGAAGGCCTATCAAACCTAACACTCTTATGCAACACTTCTTAAGTTCTTGTTGATGTAGTATTAGATGCGAAGTTTCAAAATAGGCATGGTTATATAAATTCTCATCTCACGACTATCATTGCATCAAATTAATAATTTTCAATCCTTTATGGTCTAGACAAGAGAAGTATGGAATAGTGTTCCAATGCTAAAGTCTTATTGTGAATCTCTTTGCTATGAGTGGTTCAAAAATGAGGAATCTGTCTTCTGCACCAAATGAGAAATATTCACAATATGTGCTAGGAAGGAATAAGTCCATAAGATCGAGTATGCAAGAACTGAGAATTGCAAAATTGGCTTACATTTGACTTCCAAACACAAAAAATTTCACACTTTTTGATGTTCACATGTAAGTCAAAAAATATATGTGCGTAAGTTGTAAAGTATACACTTGAATACACGTAACTCATATCTATTGAACCATGAATTTATAATTTGCAAATATGGACACCATCGATAAAAAGATTTATATTAAGCAAATAGCCATGTACGCATACATCAATATATGTCAATATAAGTATAAAATATAGTTACAAAATAGCCATATAGGCATTCAATGTCAAATATATCCAATACAAAATATGTACAAAATTGCCATGTAGGCATACAACAAAGGGCTCTGTGCATTCAAAATTCTTTTCTCTCCATGCTCTGGTTCAAATACAATTTTCTTTCCCTTTGCTAGGTGATCCGATGGTGATAAGTCTGTCACCCATTTCTGTTGTGCTCAAGGAGTGCTCCTACTGCTCCTCCTAGTGTTTAGCTTCTAGTGAAGTTTCAACTGTTACAATAAGAAGTAAAGACATTGATATATAGAAATTACATTATAAAAATTAATATATTTAACAAAATAATCACTTACAGCCATCTCACGATCACTCTCCTCGATGGAAATATTTGCACGTCGATGCTTAGGTGTGCTCAAGCCCTGTATAAACCATCCAAATAGGAATTAAACTATGAATCAATAATGGTTTGATTTTTCACTAGAACTAGTTCATCTATAACAATGAATGTAAATTGAAATTTAGTAATTTCCTCATACCTCCCCTATTAGAGCCATCGAGGATTGTATAGCGGAGGAAACACCAATATCCATTGCCCTCGTAACATTTGGCGGTGTTTCTGTCACCAACATCTGAAAATAAAACAACAAATTATTCAATCACAAAAAAGTTACAATAGCGATCCATGTGATGACTTATAATGTATAAGATCTAATGAACAAAATTTTGAGTACAAGTATTAAACAGATATATTTCTGATTATTAGTTATTGATTTTGAAGTAATGCTTTTATTTTGAATGATCTGTGTAATGCAACGTAAGGTCAACAATATGAATATAAACTACACAAATCTATTAAACTTAGAATTCATTACTTAAGTTCTCTTTAAATTCTATATTACCTCCGTGAACATTTGATCAAATCTACTAGCACTCGGAGGTGTTTCCTTGAAACCTCCAATAGTACCCTGTTCAACATCCAAAATCACATATTAAAATACCATTTGTAAAACAATTCTATTAACACATGTAATAAATTTATAATTGTTTACTAACTTTACATACCCCACCAATAGGTGTACTGCAAAAATAAGTAGGTGGATGACTAGTGTATCCAGTCTCTACACTGTGACCCTACAATTTTATTAAAATAATAAAACTAAATTAGTTAATCTTGCATTTCATAATCAAAATTTAATAAATTAAATTCAATGAACATGTTGAATTTTACCTGAGTGTCAATGCCATATGCATCATGCAAAATGTCATCCATCCTCTCCATCCCCGTAGATGCATACAGATCAGGCTGTGTAGTAGCATATGGATCCTACATAGCACCCTCTTGAGTGTCGGTAGGGTCATACAAACAAGTTGCCCCGCAAGATTGACACACATGGGTTCGAAGGCCACCACCTGAAGACTCCCCTGGATGGCGATGTACAATAGGGCTAGTGTGATGGATGACACTCTAGATCAAAGTTGTGATCGCCTGCAATTTCTCTATGTCGGCACTCTCCTTTGCAATGACAGGCATCACAATCTGCTCACGAGGCAGCCTAGCGAGAGGTCGTCTCCCTTGCTGCGTAGGATCCAGCTGTGCACCAAGCCTATCCTGAGCTGACCCCCCACCTCTCCCTCGGAACTCCCTCATATCAAAATAATTTGGGATTTGGTTCAATACAAACTCACTGTATAGTTTCCTAAGAAAATATTAGGGGACTTCACAATTATTGCACGGTGGGTAATCAAAGACCATATACCATCTTTCATAAAAACGGTTCTTAATCTCTTGGTGGTGGCACCAATGAATAGGAAACCTCTTTGCATTGAGGGTAAGATTTTGATTTGTTTTAGGGTTAGTGAATAGAGAGCACAAATCACCTTTAGTAATTTTTAAATCTTTTACTTGTTTATATGATAATTTGTCTGCATAATATGCCCTAGTCTGCCTCCTATCTTGCCATCCAGATATTTGTTGGGTGATTGCATCTACATTTTTTAACATGTCTTTCAATGAATTTTCTAGAAGCATTCTTTCTGTGGTTGAGGCATTTGGATCACTCAACCTACTGATAAGATCCTCAAGTTGTTTTCTATTGTTCTCAATTTCACTCAAATTTTCTTGAGTGCCAGGAGGGAATTGAGAGAATGGTGGGGGAGGTTGATTTTGTTGTTGAGGTTGATTTTGTTGAGGATTTTCTGTTGAGGATTTACCTCCTCTTCTTGTTGAGGATTTGCAGGATTTCCTACAGATTTTAAAAAACAATCAAATCTAACCTAAAACAAACAAAATCAATTTCAAACTAACAAATTCAAAACAAATAGTAAACAATACTTACCTCTTGGATCTCTTCATCGTCGTGGCGCCATATTTGCAGACAAAATCCAATTGTTCTTGATGAAATTTGTAGAAGTCTTTCCCCCTAAAACATGAGCGCGAAAATGAGGGTTTTTGGGCACAGGCAGAGCTGAGAAACAGTGAAAAGAAAATGATACACATTTCACTTTTTTTTTTCTTTTAAAAGCACATAATGCGCTCACGTTATAATGCAAGCGCATTATGTGTTTCCCCATTTTTTTCCCATTTGGCCACAAA
This sequence comes from Sequoia sempervirens, assembly GCA_007258455.2. Lineage (NCBI taxonomy): Eukaryota > Viridiplantae > Streptophyta > Pinopsida > Cupressales > Cupressaceae > Sequoia > Sequoia sempervirens. Next base: position 536,236,602 of record VDFB02000003.1, read on the forward strand.
AGTGTGACCAACTTCATGCACCCACCCATTTCTCATGGTTTAGCGGCTATAGGTTCCCGAAAGTGAATATTTAGTTAAAAAAATTATTTGTGTCTAGTTTGGCCAAAAATTGTAAACTACTATTGTGGGATCACCCTGTGCCTAATGTCTCCAAGAGAAGACCAATTGAAGAATAGAATATCCACAACTTAGGGGATGTTGTGTGTCACATCAAGCCACTAAGAAGAATATAATATGCTAAAAGAGATCGTGCTCTTGAAGTACATCACACCCAATGTCACAACAAAGCAAAAGACGCATCGCATGAAGTAAGAATACTATGTACAATGAAACATGCTCATCAAAAAATGCAAAAGAATAATCCCAATGTATGTCCCCACCTTATAGAAATTTCTAAACATCGTGTTGTGAGAAATTACTTTAAAGTAGAAAATGATAAATGATAACAATAAAGAGGACATGAGAGTTTATTTGGAAATCCCTATTCCAAGTCATACGTTTCCAAATAAAGCTACTTCATGAAAAGGGGTTGCCCCCAAAATGAAATCCCAAAATCACATAAGGGATCCATGGATTTGGGGTCAGTATGCCTTTGCTTCAATGTTGTTATAGAGTTCAGAAATGTCATCATTCCCCAAATACTCATGGAACAGGAAGAATGACACAAAGATAGTGAAAAATATATATATATATTTTGGGTCAACATAGAAGAGACCTAAATGTCTCGATGCCTTGTGTCATCCCCAAAAGGAAAACACAAGACAAAGAAAAGATAAAGGAAAATATTTTGGGTCAACATAGAAGAGACCAAAATGTCTCGACATCTTGCATCATCCCCCCAAAATGAAAACAAAAGACAAAGAAAAGATAAAGGAAAAGCTTTTGGGTCAACATGGAAGAGACCTAAATTTCTTGATGCCTTGTATCATCCCCAAAATGAAAACACAAGAAAAATGAAAAGTTAAAAATGTTTATGACATATAAAAGAATGTAGATACAAATAGATGAGTGTCACAAAGAGAGATACATCAAACAAAACTATATTGGGAGATCACATTAGGAACATGCAATCACACACATAACATGAAAAAGAAAACAAAGATAAGACTAGTAAGGCATATGCGAGTCAACCTATTAGCAGGTCGTCTACATCCCAATCGTGTTCATCGTAAATGGAAGGAAGACAAATATCCAAAGGGACAACGGAAAGTGTTGAACTATGGTCATCACCAAGTTCAACACTCTTTCTAGGAGAATCGTCATTTAAGCTCATAAAATAGGAAAACAATGTATTCAGCTCATTATGCACTTCATCAATTTTAGCAATCTCATCATCATTTTCAAAGTTAATCACAACGGAAGGTTGAATGGCAATGTCCAAAGAAGGGTTTAGCTCTTGTTGCAGTTGTAATATAGTATCATTTTGTTGCAACAAAGAGGGAGACTCATCATGTATTGTTTCACTCAAGTTTGGATGTTTATTTTATTTGTTGTTTTCTTTGTTTAACCTTCAATAAAGAGCACGATGTCTATGTCTACGCTCTCTAGTGTTTCTATTTCTTTTGGTATGATTTTCAAGTTGTGTTTTTGTAGGAGTGGGTCTATCAACCATAGGTTTCTTTTCTTCCCTAAGGGGAGGAACAGAAAAAACCATAGGAGGATGTTCAACCACTTTCTCTTTAGCTTTGTAAACTTTTTTTATCTTAGGAGGCATGACAGGATTGTTTTGGTTATAGTCTCTTGGTCATTTGTAGGAGATAGGAAAAGGATATATCACAGGTTGGTCTTGGTTATTTGGAAGGTCTTTTGGTTCTTTCATAATTTTTTCAAGGATAGGAGGCTCAGTCATGGGTTGAGGCATGTTTCTAAGGGATAGTTTTGCTATGCATTTTCCTTAAAATTTTGATAGGATTGTAAAAATGAGTCATCACGAGGTTTAATAGGTTCCATAGGTTCAAACCAAAGGAAATCAAATGAGAAATTCCCATGGGAAGACACAAGATTAAACCCACTATGGTGCACATTAAAGATTTCATTTTCAAAGTGAAACTTTAAACATTTATGCACAATTGATAGGAAAATTTCCAAGGAGTGTAACCATGGATAACCAAGCTTCACACATAATTGATCTGACATTAGGATGATGGAGAATGAGACATCTAATTAATTTGATCCAATGTTTAAAGGAAGGGTGATAGATCCCATTGTAGGACAAGTGAAAGCATTATGTTTTTTTATCCATGCATTTGGTTTATCATATGTTTCTTGATAGAGTTCATGCACAATTAAGAATTCTTCAGTGATCACATTCTCTCCATAGATGGGATCAATTAATATTCCATTAGTGGGATTTTCATTGATTCGGCCGGCTATGTAAAGAGGACCATCAGGTACATTTCTAATTATATCCTTAGATGAGACAGCAATGTCAAGAAGGTTTTTAGTTCAACCCTTAAGAGGTTGAGTTTCAATCAATGCAACAATAGCATCCATAGGATTTTGTTCATTACTATCCATAGGAACTTGCTTATTAGTATCCATGTTGTCATCATCCATTTAAACATTCATCACATCATTCTTCTTATTTTCACTAGCTTTGAAAAATGAAATATTATGATTTGGCATGGGGTTGGTAAAGATTTGTGTGTTTTGGTTAGGAGGGGCAATAGACTTATTTCCTTGACCATTAACACTTCCAATTTGAAGCCGACTAGAATCAATGAGGCCTTGCACAAGATGTTTAAGATGCTCACAATGTTTTGTATCATGTCCATTTTTTTGATGATAATGGCAATAGAAATTTGATCTAAAGTTCAGAGGTAAAGGCTTATTAGGATCAGGAGTTTTAACAAGAGGTAAGGAAATCATCTTTTGTTCTAGAAGTTGTAACATTGTGTTATGGAGGGTATCAGGTAGGGGATTAAATTGTCTAGTTGGATCCCTAAATGTAAAAGGATTTTTCTTCTTTATAGGAGCCACTTGGTTATAAACATGTTGAGTAAGCTGAGGGGGATTAAGTTGAAGTAAGCCTTTATTCTATTTCCTAAAAGGTTGATAATTGTTTTGATTTTTGGATTCAGACTTTTCAGGTCAGCTAGAGGTGGGGTTTTTTTCATGACTACTAACCGAGTTTTGATAATCTCGAAGGGAAGTACATAGGTGTACAAAGGAAGGAAACTTCATCATTCCAAGCCTTTACGTCGATATGGGAATAAAGAAATTGGTAGAATGAAATAAAGTCAGTCACCTTTTCATCATCCTTTTTCTTACATCTCATCAAATCAGCTAAGGTTGTCTTAGGAGTCGTGTGCACATGGAAATGGTTTATAAAGGCCTCAAAAATTCCATTGAATGAATGAATTGAGTTATTCAATAATGAGGAAAACTATTCTAAAGTGGTATATTTTAAGGACCCAGGGAAAAGTTTAGCCAAGAGATTATCTTCAAGGAAAAAATCACTACATAAGGTGGTGTAAGCAGAAATATGGTTAGAAGGATCTCCTTTCCCTCCATATTTTTCATATCTATGAATCTCTATACCTTGTGGTATCAAAATTCTTTATATCTCCAAGGATAAAGGATTTCTTTTGACATAGTATGTAGGCTGGCCATTTTGATATTGGTTTATGGTAGAATTTTCTTTTGAAGGGATGAAACATTTTGTAAGAGTTGGTTAAGGATGGCGGCATTGGTTGTGTTTTGAGATGGAGGTGAATATGGTGGAGGTGTATATGTGTTCAAGGGGGAAGTGAATGGAATGTTTATCGGAGGTAAAGTGGTAGGAGATATGATGTGAGATGCCACAAAGGTACTAGGATTACTAGAGGAAATACCCAAGGTAGGAAAGACATTACTTGTAGGTTGCATCATTGCATGGTAAATTGAGGGTTGGTATAGGTAGGAATGGAGGAAATGGTTGTGGAAGGAGGAATTTGAGTTCCTCCTTGGCTTTGAGTATTGTTCAAATTTTGAGCACAACTAGTTGTTGAGGTGAGATTTTTTCCAAAAATATCAGCTAGGTTATGCACAAGTTCTACTCCTTGTTTTCTTTCAATCATGCAATGTATGTTATCTATGGTAGGAATCACAGTATTGGAAATTTTTTTAGTACTCACTTGATGTTGTAGGTTTGCTAAATCTTCATGGATTTGGGTTATGGTTTCTTGAGGAACACTAGCAACCATTATTTCAACACTTTTCACACTACTTGAAGGTAAAGATTTGTTAAGGGTATGGTCCATACATAGTGAACTAGTATCAATGCTATGAAGGAAAGAACTAGATAACACAATATCCATGATGAGTGTGCTATCGCAAGATGACTTGAGTCTCAAACTATGTCTCACTAGATAGTATTAGCAATAGGACACCAAGTTGTAAAGCTCATGCAAGGGAAAATCAATGAATGTAAGATAAATGCAATAAACACAAGATAAATTTAATTCCAATTCTTATATTTACAAACGTACCAAATTAAGCTAGATCTAATGAAATGAATGAAATAGCAACTCAGTAATATGAAATAGAAATCTAATAACAGCAAAAAGAAGCACAGAAACAAGGTTTTTAATGTTGTAAGATGCAATTTCAGGTCTGATACAAGACTAAATTTCCAAAAGAGGCATATAAGTCCCAATTAGGATTTTTGAAGGGTTTAAATGTTGGAAAATAATCAACACAAAATTCCTAGAAATCAGGTAAAACAACCTGTATCAGGACTAAATCGCCAACAGGGGAAAATGAGTCCTGGATTAGGTTTTTTACACTAAATTCAACAAATTTTGAGTGAATGTTAAGGTTTCTAAGTTGTATGTTGTCTTGAATATATGCAATTACAGATTTCAAATGAAATTCAATGATGCAAGATGCAAAAAAATGCAACCTATATGCACTTTCACTAATACAAGATTTAGTAGCCCTAAATGCAAATTATGTAAGACCTAATGCAAAGTGAATGTAAGCTAGATCTAGGACTGAAATGAACTCCAAATCAGAAATAAGGTGTCCAAAGGCTAGGTTCACCAAAATGAACACAAAAAAATTAGGGGTGTGCACACCTTTTAGGAGATGGACAACTTAGGGGACCTTATTTTTCTCTTAGTTCATTCAAGGAAACCCTAGAGGTCTCAACCTATTGATTCAATTAAGAGAAGCCCGGTTGTTACAAGGTCTTCTTGGGCGTGACTAAAGAAAGGGGGTTCACCTCTAAACAAGGGCTTAGAAAGAAAGAGATCAAAGTAATATGCAAGTCTAGCTATGTAATGTAGGAAATGAAACTTGAAATTAAAATAATAAACTGACAATGAATAGAGGGGCACCTAGAAAATTGAAGATGCCTGAAACAAGGTCTACAATCCTAAAATTATGACTTTTGATGTGAACTAGGACTCATACACTAGCCTAGGTGATTTAGTCCTAGTTTAAGGTTTTGAACTAAATCCTAAATCTGCAACTGGTAAAAAAGGATCTACATAAATGACTGAAAATGGTACTAAGACTCATACGCCTAAGGTGGCAATTTAGTCCCAATATCAAGGTTCTATTGAAACTTTGGTATCCTCTAGTGATCTATTGTAGCTTCTCTCCTGTCTGATTTTTGAGTCTGAAACTTTGAATTCTGCTTTGTAGGTGACTTTTTGTGAAGATGACAACTTCTTGACAACTTTCTTCAATCTTGCAACTTAGTCTTCAAAGGCTCTTCAAGCTCAAAACACTTAGATTTGTAATCACACATGTAGAGTCCAAAGAAAAATGTTGATTTGTTAGTGGATAGGGGTTTGCCTTGGTCAAACCCCATTTTGGTAATCAAACCTTGAAATGAAATGAAATAGAATGAATGAATGATGAATGAAAAAATATGCTATGTTGCAACTCACCAAACCCTTGGAACAAAGGTTGCAATCTTGTATGAAATGGCTAGCATGAATATAGATCTTGACTCTTGATTGTATGTTATGAATCTTGACTTGAATGCTTGCTTAAATCATGAAAACCTACTAAAAAATATTAGCTCAAACACATGATGCATGATGACTTTGACATGATGCTTGAATCTTTAATATAGCTCCAAAATGCTTGATAATCAGCTCTTGAATGCTCTTGAATGCTTTTGAATTATCTCTTGATCATAAATTTTATATAATGCTTGAATACTTGAATTTTTTAGGAGAAAATATGTGAAATAAGCTTGTATTTATACTTGTTTATGCCAAATTTCTTGAAATTGCAACACTACAAGCTGACATCAAATCTAGGAGAATAAAATCCCACCAAGCATTAAATTCAAAATAAGTCCAAGCTAAAGCAGGACTCATACACCAGTTGGGGCATATGAGTCTCAATAGCCTAAGCTTGGGACACAAATTTCAAGAAATGCTAAGTTCTATGTCAAATTCAAGATCAGGCCCCAAGACTTAGGTGGGGCTCATATGCCCAAGGTGGTGTATGAGTCCCAAATCACTAAATCTGAAACACACAACCCAAAATCATTAAATTATGATTTTTCATTAGCTAAGTTTTGAAATTATCCTCAAAGAAATGCATTAAATATGGTTTGTGGATGCAAAAAAGGACCAAATAAGGCATAAAGAATCCCAATTTTAGCAAGGGGCCCAAACAAGTGTGAAAATGTAAAGGGATACATTTTTCTACACTACAGATGATATGGAGCTCCTTGTAAAAAAGGAAGTGATTTGCAATGAATGTAAAGTTCATGCAATAGTAAGTATGTTATGATCCTACAACTATTACATGGAAAGGAGCAGCAACTAATGTTATTGATTATAATGAGTAAAAAAAGTATCAATTCAATGCATATCTAATGAGATATTCCCATATGTAGTATCGATTAATTCATGATGCACCAAGGTTAAAGTTGTATTAGAAGAATCCTTTGTAAGAGTGTTGATATTGAGTGAAGGCTTGTTTGTTTCTTTCGAGGGGAAATAACCAAGACCATTAGTCATTTCTTGCATGTGAGGATCTATAGGGACACAGATACCTTGTTCTCTAGCTCCACATCCTTTTCCACTATACCCAAGTTGTTTCATAAGTGAATCATAACCTCTTCCATAAATCTTTTTCATTTCTTTCGAATTCAATGGTTGTTCATAATCAACTTCATCAAAGTTTGTTGTGTAATTTGTTGCTTCTTTTAAAGTGATTGAGGTGGATGATTTCAAATATTTTTTTGAATTTTGTGTTGACATTGCCTCTTTTTCTTTTCCCTTAGACTCTTATGTTATGATCTTGTATTCTCCCATGAATGTAGGTGTGAAATCTAAGGAACCCCAATCATCTTTCAATAACTTTGAGACTTCTTTAGTATTCTTCTCTTTTTATTTCTCTTTCAAGGGTTCCACCTGTATAGTTGGTGTCAATGTTTTCAAAGGATTTTCCTTGCCTTTCTCAATGTTCAAATGACTACTTAGTTTAGGTTTGGCCTTGAGTGTATGTATAGTTTTTTGTTGTAATCATAATTCATTTTACGATGAAGAGTAGAAGGCACTGCATTCATCTCATGAGTCCATGGTCTACCTAAGAGTAGATTATATCAAAGATCATGAGTCAAAACATGGACTAGAGTTTGCAATGTAACCTTCCTGAATTTAATAGGTAATGTGATTACTCCAAGCGGTTGTTTTCCTATGTTGTCAAACCCACAGATAGACAAAGAATCAAGGACAATGTCACTCTTATTCATATGAATCTTCTCCAAAAGGCTCACACTACACACATTAAGGGCCAAACCATTCTCAACAAGAGTTCTCTTTATCGCTATTCGATTAACATAAGCTATTATCATGAAAGCTTCATTTTTTTTCTCTTCTAATGAAGGTAACTCATCTTGACGGAAATTAATGTCTAAGTTGACCAAAGTTACAACTTCAATTTGGGCTGCCACATCATTTGGTTTCACATTAGGAGGGGTAGGAACTTGTTGTAAAGCACTTTGAAGCATGCTATGATAACTAGGTGAGGCTTGAATAAGGTCCCATAAGGATATCTTAGTAGGAGTATTTTTAAGTTGTTCAACAATATCATACTCCTTTCCATTATGTGAGGGAAAATGAGGAGCACTAGGCAAGATAGGTTGAGGCAATGGGAGGGATGTTGGAGTTGTTTTTATTGGTTGTGGATTGTTCCTAGTGTTATATGTATGAGCAACGGTATTGTAACTCGATTTCTATGAAACATTATCATTATCAAGTTTCCTTTTAGGTGGTTTTAAGATAAGCATGGGTTTATTTTCAACTTGTGGTTGTTGTGAGATTTCTTTCCTCTAGATATAGCTAGAATGAGATCCTTGTTCAAATAATTTCCTAACAGACAAGCTTCCCTTTCCTTCCTTCCAGTAAGGCTAGGAGGTGGTGCATGCTATCCATTAATTAGAGTCTTTCCATTACTCACTGATGGCAGGATGAGTGAATTACTCACCGATAGTAGCTAGAAGGATAGTAGTTGTCAATAGAGAAACAAAGTGAGTTAGGATATTAGTTAGGAAGGATGGCTAGCATGGATTATGGCTCTAGTAATTTGACCCCAACTATATGGATTATGCAATCGAGTGATACCTAGTCGAGAGTAGTCCTCTTGTCCTCCCATTCATGTAGGAATCTACTTTTCTTTCTTTCAAGAATGCATTTCTTTCTTTCGGGAAGGTTACTCGGCTCAAGGGAAGGATTTTTCTCCCTCATGAGAAAGGGGGTGGGGTCTCAGCATAATGAACAAAGGGACTAACTAACTACTGATAATTCAACTAGGCAACCAGAAGGTCCATCCAAATTAGTTGAGGAGCCTCTCTTGCTTCCAAGAAAACTTAATGGAAAAAAATGGAGCCTAATGGAAAGAAAGATATAGATTCTCATCCAGATGGACTCCCTGCATGCCTAACTAGAGGTGGGGAGGCAAGTTCAACTATCAGTTTCAACGAGGGTTATGAAAGAATGCATCCCTAGTGATTTTCATTATCCTATTGTTTAGAGTGAGCATCCCCTGAGCATCACTCTAGTTGTATGAGCCTTTCATTTTCTCTAGTCCACAATTCAATATAGTTTAGTTGGCTCAATATCCAACCTTTCTCTCCTTTAGTTCAATCTACTATGTGACCCGCTGACTTGTCTTGGCCTAGCCCCACTGATCCATCCTTTCTTTCAACTAGGATACTTGCCTCTCACCCTCTACCGGAGGATCCAAAGTTTAATACTATGAAGGAGTATCAGTTGGATCATCCATCCTTTATTCCCATGCATCCATCTGGAAGGCCATCCTTTCTATCTATTGAGAATGTTACATCCAGAAGGCCATCCATTATATCTGTTGATAATGTTAACTTCGAAGAAAGAAGGAAAGCTCCATTAGGGGTAGAGAATACTTACCTGGGGATGAAGGAAAGACAATGCCAAAAATTCATGGGGCACTACACCTACTAACTATTCCATAGAAGACCTTTGCACTATCTCAAAGAAAATAAATCCCTCTCTCTGGTTCAAGAAATCAAGAAGGTATGGGTAGGAGCCCAGAAAGTCTAACTTTCCCATCTGGTGTTCAAGCCTTCATTATAGCTGAATCCTTCATTAGGCTAGAGAACTATAGTTGTATAGTTTAGTAACCAGATATTTGGATGAATGGAATTCAACTAGTTCCACTGGTGGCACCCCTGATTTGACTCCTCGGGAATCAAGGAGGGAGGCAGGGAGTTCAATAAATTCAAACTATCTAGTCGTTGGTCATGGAGCTAAACTATCTATCCCCTGGTGGGGAATAAGAAGGAAGTGGTTATGCAAATCTATAGGAGGGAAATCAAAAGTAACAAACTCCCTTCTTGCAACTATAGGGGTTCAAGTGGATAGATCTCAAGATAGAAGATGAGAATAAATAATACGAGGGTGGCTAACTAAGCATAATAATCTCGACATCTCCACCTAGAGAGACTAGGCCGGATAGAGAATAGGCTCGAATAGCCTGGCTAATTGGATAACCTAACCCAAAACTTGATGGAAGGATGAGAAAGAGGGAGGAGGATCTACTCCTACATCCTATAGAGAGTGAAATCAGGATGGCCGATGAGTAATGGATAACGAGACTACCCAGTGGATGGTTACACCTCTAGATGAGGGAATATTAGTTGGGTGGAACTATAGCTATTGGGTAGGGGTGTGGAAAGCTTCATTGAAACTGCAGGGGGTGATATGTTTCAGTAGTAGCTTCCACCATGGTTATTGAAATAGTTCCCACGGACTATAGTTCTCTCTTTAATAGCCTTTGATAGTGGGAGAGTAATCATACCTTCCCACTACAAAGGAATGGGTACTGGCCTTTCAATAATAATATTAGGGGCCACCGACAACCCCCAATTATTCTTATTATTAATGACAATTTGATCCTCCTTTCTCTCTCTGAAGCACTTTTTTATTTCCTAACTAGAGGAAAGAATCATGGCAGAAACCAACCTCTATTTAATCCCCTAGCTAAGGTTTCATTCTCCAAGTGGATAAGCTTGCCAGTTTGACCTAGAAGCATGATCGGCCAATGCCATGCATGCAAAGGCCCTCTACTCTAGATCTGTGCATTCTTATTACATACATAGAATCCCTTGCATATATTGGGGGTATTTAGGACATCGACTAGTTGGGATGACTTTTCTTTATCAACCAATTCCTTAACTAGTTTGGGAATAGAATAATGCAATGTGGGAAAAGCTACTACCAAAACATCTCCTCCCACCACTATCATAGAATAGTAGGGGTGGGTGGGAGTTATAGTTCCAAGAATATATTTGTGAAGAGGTTGTGCTTACATGAATAATGGTTTGAACATCCCACCATGAGGGTTCAAAAGTGTTGTTCAATGCACTTTTAAAAAGAACCAAATGAGTTTTTTTTATAAGTTGCCCATCCATATTCGTTGTACCAACTGAATGATTGGTGTGAATAGAGTTTTCTACTGATGATGGTAAGAAGTGGATTAGGAGATCACTTCAAGGGATATCTAATGTGCATAACCTCAAAAGGCCTGTCCTTATTTTCATGATTTCTTAGTGAAGCAAATTCGAATGTCACTTCATCATCTTCATCTAAGGAAGCTACATTACTATTATTTAAAATACATGTATCAATATTTTCATTTTCTTCCACTATGATATCTTCCCTAGTAGGAGAGTTTTTAGGAGAGCAACAAACTAGATGTTCATGACATTCAAAGATTGGTTCTTCTAAAATGACTTCATCAAAAGTAAGGGAGTTATCAATGGTTGGACTTTTTTTCTTATCAATGATGGAATTCTCTTGTTCAATGATGTTTTCCCTAGGGGAAGAAAGACAAATAGGGCTCTCATAACTCTCATCGATTAGATCTTCTAACACCAAAATATCTTCTTCACAAGTAGGAGAGATATGAGGAGAAGGAAAATTTTGATTGTTATGATTGTCCATGATTTCATCCTTTTCTCTAAGGTCTCATTCTATTGTTCCATAATATCTACCCTATTAGGAGATATTTTAGGAGAGGATAAAACAAGAGGTTCATCACATTCCATGGTTAGATTTTTTAAAGTAAAGTTTCATCACAAATAGGGGAGGCATCAAGAGAAGAACAACTATGATTTTCATGCTTACTAATGATTGGATCCTTTCTTTCAAATGGATCTTTCCAAATGGTAGGAGCATTAGGAAAGGGAGAAACAATATTCTCATGACTCTCAATAAGTGTATCTTCTAATACCAAACTATCTTCTTTTCATCTAGGAGAGATATTAGAAGAAGAACAAATTTGATTGTCATGGTTGTCTACAATTACATCCCCATCTCCTATAATGTCTTCCCAAGTAGGAGAGGTAGGATTTTCCTAGCTCTCAATCATTGGATCTCTTAACACCCACATATCCTCCTCACAAATGTGTTTTTCATGATTGTCCACAATTACATCCTCTTTCACTAAAGCATTCTCATAAGTAGGGGAGGTGTTGGGAGATGAATGGAGACTAGGTAAAGTAATGTTAAGGAAAGTTTCAATGATATCATCTTCTTGTGTCATAATATATTCCCAAGGGGGAGGAGAGGGAAAATAGGACTTTCATGATTCTCAATGATTGTATCTTCTTTCACCAAGATACATTCATCACTAATAGGAGAGGTATCAAGAGAAGAATGATTATGATTGTCATTATTTTATATTCTTTCATCCTCTTGTGTTATGACATTCTTACAAATCTGATAGATATTAGGAGGGTATCCAACATGCTTGTCAAAGATTTTTTTTCCTAGATTATGCTCATGAGTAGGGAAAATAGAATCATACAAGCCATTTAATACTTCATGAACACCAAATGTTTAAGAATGAGATATGGTTTGATTTATACAAAAATGAGAAGTGGTTTATCCAACTTATGCAATGCTTCAAAATGTAAATAAATTTCCTACAAATCTGAAAATTTTAAATACTGAAATGATTTTTGAAGTGCTTTAAAAGTGACTACACTAAATGGATGATTTGACCTAGATACATAAAACAAAAAAATTTGAAACTTTCTCGAACGATACTATAGGTTACCAGCAAGCCTAGGAATTGCAGAAACCCACCAGAAAGCTCAAAAAAGTTGGTTTTTGTAGGCCTCCAAAGACTCATTCACCACTGGGCGAATGGGTCCCTATACAAATTTTTTTTAAATGAAAAATGAAAATTTTGAGTGATCAGATGTGTTCTTTGCTTTAGGTTTCAAACTGGTATTTCTATAATAGAATTTTTTAGAATTTGATGTTGAAATACAAGTGCAATGAAGGAAAAATGATGAACTATATGACACTTTTTGAAATGCAATTCTGATCCAATTTTTGAATATGAATGATGAAAAGTACACTAATATGCAAACACTATGCAAAATCAATCTAACATTATGTAATTTTTGTTGAATTCTTAGATTTAAAATTAATGCAAAATGCATGTTTACACCTAAAATGCAATGAAAACTAATGCAATTTTCACAACCCTAGATGAAATGCAAACTAATGCAATGCAATGCAATCTAATGCAAATCCTAGATGTAGGGTTTTAATGGACTCCTATTTTCAAAATTTTGATGTACAAGGTCGGGTTCACCAAAATAAAACATAGAAAAATAGGATAGGGGAAGATTCCCCCCAAAAATGGAAAAGTGGATCCAAAGAGGGAAAAGGGGTCCTATTTCTCTAATTTCATTAGGAAATGAGATCCACATCAAACATTGACTATCACCCTTAGGTGAGTCAACCGAAGATGTGAATCTACTAATTTCCCTTTTTGCTAGGATGGGGGTCTAAGCTAAATAGCACTTTGGGGATAAATATTAGGACCATCAAATAAACTCCAAATTACAAGCTATAAAGTTCATTTAGAAGCTAAATCATAATACTCATGGAACCTACATACTTTAGGGAGAGTTTGGAAGGGGTAAATGATGTGTACCTTTTGCAAAAAGTGCTTTTTCATGGCTCACTGAGGACTCATTCGCCCAAAGGTGAATGGGTCCTGGCTAGGGCTCTGGAAAATCAATTTATGGGTTTTGTTTGTCTCAATTTGCATTCCTAGATTCTAGTTGGATAATGTCGGAAAGTCGGAAATAAATCCTGTAGCTCAATTTTCACAATTTTACAATAAGGATGACAACTTCGACAAATTTACAACTTTTTTCAATTTTTCTTTCCAATAGATCTTCCACCTAAAACCTACAATCACAGATCAAAGAGAGGGAAAATGTTGATTTTTAGGGAAGAGGGTTTTTTCCTTAGTCAAACCCCATTTTGGTAATTTAACCTTATGATGAAACAATGAAACATGAAACAATGATACCTTGTGTGAAACATTGGATAACAAATCTCCAAACTAACATGAAGTGGCCTCGATGGATATAGATATTGATCTTAAAACTTGATGTGGAAAAATTCCAAGTTGAATATGCTTGATAGATCTTGAATGCTACATGAACACATTAGCTCAACAACATGAATGATGCAATCCATCTTTGACATGACAATTGGAATCTTGATTGCTAAAATAATCTTCAATAACCTACCCTTGAATTCCTTATAAATCCTCTTCAATGCTCTTGATCTCATAATTTTTCTATTAGGAATTTCTCATAAAGTTGCTTAGATGAAACTAGGTGAAATAGCCTTGTATTTATACATATATTAACATCAATTCCTGAAATTAAATAATTACAAGCCAACATCAAATCATGGATTTGAAATCATTAAAATACCACCAAAAACATATTTCAAAGAGGGGTCTTAGGTCTAATTGAGGACCCATTCACCATTTGGAGAATGGGTCCTAGGCCACTCACCTAGGACACTTTGGGAAATGTGAAATGTTATGTGAAAATAGGGTCCTAGGACCTAGGGAGGACCCATTTTCCATGTGGTGAATGGATCCTAGGTCACTAACCTAGGACACACACCTTCTAAAATTAAGTGTTGTGTAATGGAATTTATGAATGTTAGGTTTTATCCATCAGAATTCGTAATTAATTAGGCTTGGATTTAAATTAAATGGGCCAATTAAGGCAATTTAACCTCAATTTATTAATAAACCCCTAGAATAGCATGAAAAATATTTACAACACCTTAAATAAGGTAGAATGAAGTCCATTTAGTTTACAAGGGGCCTAAACTTAATGTGAATTTGTAAAGTACATTACAACACTAAATCAAGGCAACATTAAGCTCATTTTAATATTAATTATTCCCAAATTAAGAAAAAATAGATACTTTAAATCCATTACTACAGATACAAATATTTGTAACCTTGTTTGATCTAGAGTTGTACAATATATATATATATATACATATGTGTGTACGCACACACACACACATTGCAGACATACATATGTTTTTTATGGGTATGTGCAGGCTAATGGTGGGCCAAAAAGTGGCAATGAGGAAAAAAACACATCTTTCACCGACCCAAAAATGCAAAAATATCGTGTTGACTTTTTTTAGGCTCAGGTGTTCGTGCACACCACCAAAACAAACACCAATCCTAGTTTTCCATATCAGATATCCAATGCAAATCGGATATCCGATCGATTTGGATCGGATATCCGATTTGTAAAAAGAATATATATACAAAATTTGTTGTTGTTTTAAAGTAACGGTCTACAAATCGGATATCCAATTTGAAACGGATATCCGATTTGTAGACCGTTACTTTAAAACAACGAAAATATTTGTATATATATTCTTTTTACAAATCGGATATCTGTTTCAAATCGGATATCCGATTTGTAAAAAGCATATATATACAAAATTTGTTGTTTTAAAGTAACGGTCTAGAAATCGGATATCCGATTTGAAACAGATATCTGATTTGTGTACACATAGACCTAAGGGTTAATGGTAGATGGTAGAAGGTTTAAGGGTTAAAGGTTTAGGGTTTATGGTATATGGTAGAGGGTTTAAGGGTCAAGGGTTTATGGTAGAGGGTTATAAGGGTATAGGGGAGAGAGATAGATGGATTTAGTGTGTGAGAGTGACCTGAGAGAGTGGGATAACGTCAGAGAGGGTGGGAGAGTGGGATAGAGTGTGAGAGAGGGAGGAAGAGGGTGGTAGAGAGTGGGAGAGAGGGAGGGATAGAGTAGAATAGTGGAAGAGAGTGGGAGAGAGGGAGGGAGAGAGCGGGAGAGAGTGGGGGAGAGTGGGAGAATGGGAGAGAGTGGGATAGGGAGCAAGAGAGTTGGAGAGACTAGGAGAGAGGGAGGGAGTGGGAGAGAATGGGAGAGTGAAAGAGAGTTGGAGAGAGTGGGAGAGGGTGTGAGAGGTTAGGATATAGTGGGAGAGAGTTGGAGAGAGTTGGAGAGAGGGAGGGAGAGAGTGGGAGAGTGAGTGAGATGGAGTGAGTGAGTGAGAGAGATGGAGTGAGTGAGTGAGAGAGAGACCTAAGAGAGGGAGAGGGGGTAGGATGAAAAGACTTGAGAGAGAGAGGGAGGGAGTGGGAGAGAGATAGAGGG
>VDFB02000003.1:536252683-536325435 GCA_007258455.2 Sequoia sempervirens
GTTGCATTGAAGGAATTAATGGTAGAAGTGATATGAAATGGGTTGTGAATGGTACGTAGAAAATCTGGGTGATGATTTGAAAGGTGATTTTAGAAATTTTAAAATTGTTGATTGTTATCATATTAAATTGTTACAAATTAATTAAATATCATGTATAATTGTGAATTATGGTTGATATAATTAGTCATTTTTTTGTAAAATTGTATTGCATAGTGATCCTGAGAATTCATTTTCATTTTTTGCAAGTAAATTTCAAACAATACTATAGTAGATGGACATGGTAGACCATTAGTTTTTCAATGAGGGATGAATAATGAAACATTATTTAATGTAATATATTCAAATGTATTTTCAAGTTGGTCAGTTGACAATGGGTTCTATACATGGCAACTCACTTTTAATGCAATAAAATATATATTGTAAAAATAAATATATCTATTTGCAATCACCTATTTTTGGGAAGGTGGAAAACAATATATATTGTGGAGATAATATATCTATTTGAATTCACCTAATTTTGGGAAGATGGCAAATATTTACTCTACCTATGATAGGACATAATTATGATTTAACATGAACATTTTCTATCATATTAATAGATATATTTGAAAAAATAGGGCCTTTTATTGTTATTAGGTCAAGGGCACCCCAAGTTGTCACCCACTATACCCACAAAACAACCTCAACCCATGATCGACCCCTCTCCCTTATATAAGGAATTTTGGTAGTTAAGTGTCTCCCAACATAGGAAACCTAACCATGGTTAATATTATATGAACTTCCAAACCCTAAAAAAAGAAAAAAAAACTATTTTTCATTTCATTTTGTAAACCTGCACCGATAGACGAGAATGTTGGAGGTAGTCTTAGACAAGTTATGCCTATGAAGGCATTAGAACAGATAATTTTGATTTATATATTTCTTGCAATATTAAAAGTCTAGATTGCAGCCACCATAAATTCATTTATGGGTCTATTTTTTATTTTCTATAGTGTTCAAACACAAGGGGCATGGTTTTTCTTGAACAAATCCTTTTTTTTGATAGGGCTCATAGCATAGAGGTATAATATTCCTATCTATGGATAATAAAAAACAACAATATCTCTAAAACTTATGTAATAAAAATTTCTAAAATTTTATTTGCAAACAGAAAACCTATCAACAAAATCATATTTATGTTCAAAATATTTTTCTTATTTTTCTATGATTTTATAGGAGTTTCTAAATATTTTTTACTATGAAAAAGATACAAAAAATCCACTAAAACTACCTAGAAATTTCAGAAACAACTTTCATTATTTTTCATATTTTTTTCCTAAGATAAATGTAACCAGTAGTATACAAGTTAATTCCCAAATACCTCAGAAAATGTCTTCAAAACCCTAGTCACCCTTGTCAAAAATCTTAGAAAATCAACACAAGGTCTGTTCCACTTGTCATTTTTTGTCGTTATCTTCAATGATACTCAATAACATGAAGACACCTTTTTGTACATTATCCAAATTTTAACTTGATGCTTTGAATCTCACCTCCAAAAATGGCCACCAAATTTGATAAAGAATTGCACCTCTGAAAAATGATGTACTAGAGTTTCACAAACTAAATCTCTTCCATTGAAACACACCCTTCTAACTGGGGTGAGCAAAGTCTGTATTTTTCTCTGAAACCAAGGATACTCAAGGGTTTCAAACCTTAAGCCAAGTTACAATAACAATAAATAAAAAAATTATAGCATTATGAACTCTTAAAGAACCCTAAAGACTTAAATAATAACTCTCAAAGAGATGAATTAATTTCAACCCTTCAATCACCACCTCTTAATCCAAAGCTCCACATTAAAAACCTAAAAAATGATCCAATAAGCTCCTTGAAAACCCATGCCTTTTTTTCCTTTTTATCACATGATTTTTAAAATCTCTTAAAGTGCACAAAAGGGGACAACTTAAGTCTTTTGACTAGAAATTAATTAAGTTTCCTAAAAAGACGTTCCTATAACTTAAAATGGCTTAAATTCACTTAAGTAGCATAAAAAAATATGCACACACAACTTAAAAATAGAATATAATACAATTCAAAGACTCCATGTTTACCCAATAATACTTGTGTCCTCTTCCTCTTGAATAATCCTAAGAAAGAACAGCCAATGTGCTCATAACCTTCATGATTTGAATTGGAAACATTACAAAAGGCCATAAAATTAAGGATGTTGGCCATAGTTTCTATAAGGAATAAACCAGATTTTCTTATCAATTTGATTTATTTAGTTTTATTTGCAACTTTCTACTATTATCTATAGGGAGGGTGGAAATGGTTCAATGACCTTGTTGCATTGATGATGGCCTATGAAGGCTGAGCCCTAAGAAAAAGGTAGGGGTCGCAACGCCCTCAGATTGTGCCCTCCATAACTATCCATCCCAATTCATAAAATAATGTAGATTCATTTTTTTCTTCTTTATGAATATGCTTATATGTGGTGGCTTGTGGAGAGGTCATGCCCTGCTATAGGCCCACACCTCTAAACATATATTGATCATGGTCTTCACAAAGCAGTGAGCTGCACAAACAAAATAAATGCTTATTGATCAATGTAGTAAGGTGTTTGTAGCTATTGGTTCGATTCAAACAATATTTATTGTGAGTTATCTCCCATGTTTTATGCCTATTACTATTTTTAGCTTCCAGCTCAATTAGTAAGGTTTTATCAAGCAATTTTTAACATGGGGTGAAAACAATTTGATACATGAGCAATTCAGATAAGAAAATCAGACATTCAAAGATTATCATATTTTGAGGCTAAACTATTTTTTGTAGTAATGTTTCAAGTATGGTTTTTTTGTTATTCCTCATTACAAACCATATGCTTCAAATAAATTTTGTTTAGTTATTTCATATTATGTAAGTGATTCATAAATGAAAGTACATAAGTCATTATATGATATGAAATAACTGATATATTCGAAAGCAATGTTTTTGTAGTCCCGCACAAGCCATGGGAGTAACTATATCTAAAAAGATATAAGACAGTAAGTAAATGCAAGGAAAAGAAATGCATAAAATTAGATATGGGACCCATCATTTCCTAGTGAATGATGAATCCCATAGTAGAAGGTTGTGCTAGCATTGTTGAGTTGTCCAATTGCAGTTCTAGAAGAAAAACCTACAAGGGTGGAAGAGAAGATGTTAGAGCTCGGAGTTCCATACATAATCCTATGCATGTCTAATCATGAAAGAACTTGCTACCTTATAACTAATCAAGAAAAGAAAAATGAATAGCTGTATCCAAGATATCCAAAGAAAATCATCAGTAGATGTATTATTTTTATCTAACATGTTTGTTCACTGTGCAGGTATAGGTACATGTTTCATTGCTGGTTCATCATGTTCAACATTCCAGTACATTAAGGAAAATGGGCTCCCACAAGGGTTGAGCCCAGCATACTACATCCTCTCATTTACAAGAGAGGAGTAAAGGTAGTATAGTCTTCACATGTCAATGGTTAAAGGATGTATGCTATGATAGAATATAGTTACCCGAGTAGTGTAAATATTCGTCAAAGTTAGAAAAGTGAATCAACAGTGAAGATTCATAATAATAGGTGGTCTTGTATTAATTAACAAGACAAACACTTGTTCCTACTCGAGTAATTGTATGTTACCAAGGAGATACTCTCTCATTATTCCAATGACATGGGAAAGAATAGACATGAAAATCACATATTCATGGAGGTCACAAGCACCCAGAATGCAAATATGAAGCCACAGCCTCTATGTACAACAACAAAGAAGTTCTTGAAACTTTCACAAATAAAATCATTATCTTTTGCAAACAAATAGAGGCCCAGTTTTGTTTTCTATCCATAGCTATAGAATGAAAAAATAAATTAGGTGAGCAATGAAGCCGCAGCCATACACTATGAGGTAAAAGTTAAAATGAAAGCTATCATTTTACAATGCAAACAATGAAATCCTCAACAGCAAGTGTCAAGACCATCAGCATCAAATACAAGTCAGAGTATGTGGATTGGAAGATAGGAAAGGTGATGAAGCTATGGCTTCTTCTTTTTCCATGCACAGATATGTGAGACAAAAGAAAAAGCAGATTGCAATACATAAAATCCTGCAGCCTTCTTCATCTTTTTCTATGTAATAACAATAGAAAAAACCATTCCTTCTTTTCGCCAAAAACTTCATGGGTTTCCTAGCTTGAAATGATAGGAATGTAGAATAAATGAAGACTTAGAAGTCGTAGTGAAAGTAGTTTAAGTATAGATAAACTTACCACAAGGCTTCAATTCTTCTCCTGCATGAAGACTCAAGATCTCGGCCTTGGCCCCAGTAAGGTCCAAGTCTAAACCCTAGCCTCTCATGGTGGTGGCGCCCAGCAAATAGCAGTGAAAAGTTTTACAAAATGTAAAGTAAACAATAAAAAGTAGGCGGCGGGTTTCTTTTTTCATTAGGGTTTTGTTTACCCTAATATGGTCGGCTATTCACTTAAGTTTTTTTGCCTTAATTTTTATAAGGACTTTGTATTAGTTTAAGTTTTATGTATTAGGTATATTCCTTATACCTATACATATTTTCATGCATACCTTACAAAATGAAAACCAAACTCCAAGTTAACTCCTTCAAAATACCTTTGTAATGTCTTGATTTCAAACTCAATTTTTCCCCTATTTCCTAACGATTTTCATATGGTGGGTATGTGCAGGATCATCATGGAAAAAATAGGCCCTTAAGTGGCAAAAAAATAAAAAAAATTAGAGTTAGGAAACATGATCTAAAAATTTGAATAAGTTATCTATATTACTTCAAAAATATGTAGGAGTAAGTCATGCCAAATTGAATGTAGTTTCTAAACTACTGATTTTATTTAAAAATAATAATAATCTATTTGGTGGTGGGGAAATTTAATGTAGTACTTAAATTTAGGGAAAACAAGTAGGTGTCTATCGACCACCTAACCACAATAAAATGATAATATTTTCTTATATTATTTTAGATATAAGTAGAAGGACATGTGTCAGATGTGATGCATATTTTTTTTTGTAATTTTTTTTTTCTAAGTAAATAATTAATTATGATTTTTTCTATTAGAATTTTTTAAAATATAAAACTTCATGTTTGACCACCTTAACTTGGTCAAAACTTCATGAAATTCTTTTTTTAATCTACATTATCGCGAGAAGCATCAGATGTGACACATGTTTTGATTCAAAATGTGATAATGTTTGAAAGCTATAGATGTTTTTCAATTAGCCTATCAATCAGGACTTTAGTCGTAATTCAAATAGAAAATGAATAATAATAATTTATTAAATTCAAAGTAAAAGATAATTTATATTGGTAGAAAGCTAAGAATATCCTTTAAAAACCCTTTTCATTTCATTAATTTTGGGTAAAAAAAAAGTCACCAGCCACATACCCTACACATACCCATCATATCACCACTTTTTGGCCCATCATGATCCTGCACATACCCTGGTTTTGAAGTTGGAGATAATAATGTAAATAATATTAAAGCAATGAATTATAAATTACTTTAATAGATGTCATGCAAATGTAGAAGTGAGGGAAAATACACAACATGTATTAAAGTAATCCTTAACTGATTACTTTAATATTTATTTAATTTGATCACCTTCACTTCAAAATCATGCAAAACCAAGATGGGAGTGGAACTCCAGACTGAATAGCATTGAACTGATCATGCAAGGAGATGGAACTGAAGGATATTTTCATGCATTCAAAGTTGAACTGGAGAATTTTTTAGTTATCTCATACAGTTTTGAGGTCTCTTTTGGTCAAATTGGTTGTGACAGGGAGTTTGAGCCTATTTTTGCTCAAATTTCTTTAGTTTCGAGCCCTTTTTTTTAGGCTTTTTTTCTTTTCTCATGGATCTTTTAGAGGTGGAGATATTTTGGACTTCAATTGCACTTCATTTTTTTCATGCACATTGGAGCCTGCCTTTTGTATATAGAGGAAGTGACTTAGTCTTTTTTCTCAGTTCTTGTTTTCTTTGCAAAGAGATTATCTTATAACTCATTTTCAATTGATTAATATGCAACAGTACTTTATTTTCAGCAGATTGTTTAGAGTTTTGCAGAGTTTCCTTCAAAATATTCAATAGAAACAAAGTTTACCCTCACAATTTCAGGTGTTTTGTATCTTTTAAATGATTTGATGCAATTTTAATGTGTTTTAAATCAGAAACCTTTAAATTTCTATCTCATTTACTAATGCATGTACACAATAGCAGATTGTCACAAGTATTGATTGAGCTCTCAAGTCTATCTTTTCTCTTAATTTGTGAAAACCTTGTTTCCTTAGTAAGAAAAGGTTAAACAAAGCCTTTTAGTGAAATATTTTTGTGATCAAGGTGCCCAAATTGAGTTGTGCTAACAAATTTATGAGAATATTAGTTGTGAATTAGTCTGCATAGTAGTTTTCTTCAGTGAATCACCTCCTAGAAGTAGTTTACCATTCAAGTTTCCTTGAGTTCAGTAGATTAATATTTCTCCCTTTTTCCACACAAGTCATTAAATTCTAGGTGATCAAAAGGGAACCAACCCACAATCTGGAGATTCATCTTCGCTATGAGAATACCCACAGGCTTGAATGTGTTTCCATGTGTGAACACCATACCTGTAATAACTAACAAGAGATCATTAAACAAGAGTCAAACATGTTAGAAAAGAAAATATAATGTTCCCTATGAGATTTTTTAGCCAAATTCAAAAGAAAACATGAAATAACAAGAAACTAACGAAATATAACATGTAAAACAAATTGAACTAGCTAAACCACCATCCCATAGGGGGAGTGGTGCTCCTTTGATGTGGAAAGAAGCCCTTTCCCAATCCCTTTGATAAGCTTGATGATTTTTGATGATCCAAGAGTGAAATTGACTATAATCTAGCTACAATGCTTGAAAATGATGAAAAGCTATGGACTCAAATGACTATAATGGAAATGCATGAAGTTGTGGATCCATATCATGAAAAGGATGCCTCTATTTATAGAAGCCAAGGGTTGAAGAATGAGAGGATTTGATGAGTGTGGGATAAATTGAGATCCAATGAGCATGTGTCAAGTGTCACAATTCTATTGGAGGAAGTAGGAGCACATTTTGGGAAATGTGTGAGTGGAGAAGGATGGAAGAGAAGTAAATGTTGTTGGTTGAGAATTTGAAATTGGTGTAAGAGGAATTGAATGAGATTTGAGAGGATGTAAGAATATTTGAAAGGTTGTAATAGAATTTATTGTATATGTGAAAGGCTTTTGAAAACCTTTGGAGGGAAATTGAATGAGAGGTGGTTGAGAGGAATATTCCTTAGAATATGCCTTTGTGAGGATAATTGAGGTAATTAGATAATTAGAAGAAATTGATTTTATGTGCAACCTAGTTAGTTGACCATAGTTGATTTAACTCTTAAGGAGTTAAAAGTTGGAGGATTTGATAATGATGATTAAAAAGTTGATTTAGGATTAATTAATCCAAAATTAATTAATTGGAATGAGTTAGGAGATTGTGACATTTGATTTGATTGATTTTTTAATGAAATGAGAGGATTAAGGGAAGATTTAATTAAATATGATGAGAAATTAGTTTGAAGAAGGGTGAATTAATCCAATAAATTTCATTATTTGATTACTATCTGAATTTGTTGAATTTAATTAAATAATGTTGATTATTTGAAATTAATTAATCAATTTGAAGTGATTTAGGGAGAAATGGTATTAGTTGATCAGAATTAGATGCATAGTATCAATCAGGAATTTTTTGGTGTCTACACCATGTTTCACGAGATTGCTGAGCTTCAAGCTTTGCATCTAGGGTGCAATCCTCATGACAACATTTTTTGGCATGCCCGGTGGGACTCTTTGAACTCTCCTAGTTCAAAGCTTTTCCACATAATTATGATTTTTGGTGTGAAAATCAGTATTTATAGTCTTTGGAGGAAAGATATATATACACACTTGGTGACTTTGAGCAAATCTACTGGTTTTAATAGATCAAGTGATGGTATGTTTCAAAAATCAAGCTTTTATTCTAATTTTCATCTCTTCATATGATTAGAAATGTCAAATTTTGATGGATATTATGAATACCCACCACCATACGATGAAAATTTTGTCCATGAACCCTCTTATCAATCACACCTAAATAGCCATAATGTTGGTTTTGATCTAAATTCTTACACAACAATAATACATTAGCATGCTCAACATGCTTACCTCCCACCCACCCCTACTTAGCCCTCATGGTAGCATACCTGTGCTCATAACCAATCCCAGAAAGACTATTTTGATCCCAATCAACATGCTTTTTCTGTTAATCAACCTCAATATGAGGATAGCATAAGCATTCAGAAGATTGCTTTGGATTATCAAAGAAAGATGTCAAAAATTGAAAGAGAAAATGAATATAACATGCAACAGGAGGAGATGGCTTATCATGCCTATCTCTATGAACAAGACTTGTTGATGCAGAGGAGACAATATGAAGAGGATCTTGTTGCTAAGGAAGAGTAAATTAGAATATTTATTGCCAAAGCACAAAGAATGGAAGCCCAATCAGCTTCTTGTGTTTCAAATCAACTTCAAGAGGAAGTACTTCCAAGGTATGAAATTCCAAGTTTCAGGCAAATTGTGGAAGGTAATCATGTACAGCCTAGTATAGTTACAAAGCAACCCATTGATCAAGAAAACCTATTGATCGTGGAGAATATTAAAAGTATAAATCCACTACATTTAGTTGTAGAGTATTACCAATTAGAGCAGAAAAAGATTGATTTGAAGCAAGGGGTTGTAGAATCCAAACCAATCAAAATTCCAAGTTGTAGGAGTTTCCCTTCATTTCAGAAACCTATTCTTGAGCAGGTTCAGCCTACAATCTTTCAAGATCAGCCTTTTCCCTAGCTTGTCCAGCCTTAAGAATCTCAACAAAATCAAACTTCTTATTTAGACACAATCACCCCATCCATAGAAGAATCCACCGATATCTTGATTTCTTAAGGTAATCAAGTTGTAGATGAAGAAATAGAGGAGGTTGTAGTTAAAAATTAGAAAGTTTTAGATCAAGAAAAGGTTCATGTTTCTTATGATCTAACTGATATGATTAACAAACTTCCATGTTTTGTTGATAATGAGCAAGAAGAGTCTCACATCATAGTATTATTAGCCTCAGATCAGCAAGAAGAAGGTAAAAAGGGTGATGTTCTAGCCCATCAACAAGGCTACAATAAGGTAATAAACAATCCCCTTCCACAAAAAAATGAAAATTAGAATGAAGAAGACTCATTTTGGGATGAGCTTGAAGTATTTGTTTCAAGTTTAGACTCTAGACTTCCATCTTTTGAAGAAAGAAATCAGGAACAACAGGTTTTTGAGGTAGAAAAGGATGTTCAAGTCCAAAATATTTTGTTGATTTATTTGATGAGCTTCCAAGATTTGTACATGAAGATGAGCAGTGCTTGATTGAACTAACATATATGCCCAGTTTCGAACAGCAGGATGAAGGGAATTAGTTATATAAAGTGCAAATTCAGGAAAAAACAAATGAGGACAGTCATGTTTTGGAGGGTCAAAAGGTTGATTCACAAGAAAAGGTTGTTCAAGTGGAGCCAGTAAAGTAGAAAATCATAGATTTTGAAGGTATGAAATTTGAAAACCATCATGAGGATAAGTTAGATCATATACTACATATTGAAATTGTTCATGAAGAGGATTTATTCACAACTATCATTGAAGATTTTTTCTCTAAAATTGTTGATAAACTAGCATCTTTCAAAGAAAAATTTTGTGATCAACATAGCCAAGTGATCAAAGAGGTTGTGGTTGAAAAAAAAATTGACAAAGGAGAAGCCAACAAAAATAATTATTAGTTTATCATCTCAAAAGGATTCCCAATCAAGCATCTTTCCAGGACTGAGATTCCAAGCATACTCGATGAACTTTCAATAAAAGGACAACAGATTCAACTTTTCCATTCACTCCAAACCAACAGCATGGTTGGTCATATTCAAAGGATGAGTGAGTTTTTCTACATTCCTTATGAAGCATTGTAGTAGTTTATTGAGTATCTTTTTTTGCTTCATCTAGTTTCAGTTGTTCATAAGGATGCAAATCAATGTTTGTTGTTAAGGAAGGGAAGCTATTTCTCACAACCAATGAATGATCATGTTTGAGCACTAACACTATTGGTTAGTGTAGGGTAGGATAAAGTTATTAGCTAATAAGTTCCCATGGCACATTTCATTTCAATTATGTTCATTTTTTCCAATAAGTGCAAATGTAGTGTTTGTTGGCCATGTCCTAAACAGAGCCATGTTTAGTTTCTTTTATGTTTTTTTTTGTTGTTGTATGGTTCCAAACAACTAAGTTATAAAGGTTCCCAAAGTTTGAGAAGGACAAAATTTAACTCCATGGCCAATGGATAATCAAGGCAACTAATATGGCATGCTTAGCAGGCAAGCATTTAGTAGAGGTCGCCAGAAATTTTACTAATTTTTAGCTTCGAGCTCAATTAGTAAGGTTTAATCAAGAAGTTTTTAACATGGGGTGAAATTTTTTTGATACATGAGCTATTAAGATAAGAAAATCAGACATTCAAAGATTATTAGGTTTTGAGGCTAAACTATTTTTTGCAGTCATGCTTCAAATATGGTTTTGTTGTTATTCCTCATTACAAATCATATGCTTCAAACAGATTTTTTATAGTTATTTCATATTATGTAAGTGATTCATAAATGAAAGTACATAAGTCATTATATGATATGAAATAACTGGTATATTCGAAAGCAATGTTTTTGTAGTCCCACACAATTCATGGGAGTAACTATATCTAAAAAGATATAAGACAACAAGTAAATGCAAGGAAAAGAAATGCCTAAAATTAGATATTGGACCCGTCATTGCCTGGTGAATGATGAATCCCATTGTTGAAGGTTGTGCTAGCATTGTTGATTTTTCTAGTTGTAGCTCCAGAAGAAAAACCCGCAAGGATGGAAGAGAAGATGTTAGAGCTCGGGGTTCCATACATAATCCTATGCATGTATAATCATGAAAGCACTTGCTACCTTATAACTAATCAAGAAAAGAAAAATGAACTGTTGTATCCAAGATATCCAAAGCAAATCATTAGGAAATGTATTATTTTTATCTAGGATGTTTGTTCATTGTATAGGTACAGGTACATGTTTCATTGCGGGTTCATCATGCTCAACATTTCAGTATGTGGAGGAAAATGGGCTCCCACAAGGGTTGAGCCTAGCATACTGCATCCTCTCATTTACAAGAGAGGATTAAAGGTAGTACAATATTCACATGTCAATGGATAAAGGATGTATGCTATGATAGCATACAGTTACCCGAGTAGTGCAAGTGTTCATCAAAGTTAGAAAAGTGAATCAACAGTGAAGATTCATAATAATAGGTTGTCTTGTATCAATTAAAAAGACAAACAATTGCTCCTGCTCGAGTAATTTTTATGTTACCAAGGAGATACTCTCTCAGTATGCCAATGACATGGGAAAGAATAGACATGAAAATCACATATTCATGGAGGTCACAAGTAGCCAGAATGCAAATATGAAGTCGTAGCCTCTATGTATTGCAACAAAGAAGTTGTTGAAACTTTCACAAATAAAATCATTATCTTTTGCAAACAAATGGAGGCCCAGTTTTGTTTTCTATCCACAACTATAGAATGAAAAAATAAATTAGGTTAGCAATGAAGTCACGGCCATACACAATGAGGTAAAAGTTAAAATGAAATCTTTCATTTTATAATGCAAACAATGAAATCCTCAACAACAAGTGTCAAGACCATCAGCATGAAATACAAGTCAGAGTATGTGGATTGGCAAAGAGGAAAGGTGATGAAGCTATGACTTATTCTTCTTTTTCCATGCACAGATATGTGAGACAAAAGAAAAAATAGATTGCAATACATAAAATCCTTCAGCCTTCTTCATCTTTTCTATGTAATAACAATAGCAGAAACCATTCCTTCTTTTCACCAAAAATTTCATGGGTTTCCTAGCTTGAAATGATAGGATTATGGAATAAATCAAGACTCAAAAGTTGTAGCCAAAGCAGTTTAAGTACAGATAAACTTACCATGAGGTTTCAATTTTTCTCCTACATGAAGACTCCAAATATCGTCCTTAGCTATAGTAAGCTCCAAGTCCAAACCCAAGCCTCTCATGGTGGCGGTGCCCAGCAAAGAGCAGTGAAAACTTTTGCAAAATGTAAAGTAAATAATAAAAAGATATGTCGTGGGTTTCTTTTGTCATTAGGGTTTTGTTTACCCTAATATGGTCGGCTATTCACTTAAGGATTTTTGCCTTAATTTTTATAAGGACTTTGCATTATTTTAAGTTTTATGTATTAGGTATTCCTTATACCTATACATATTTTTATGCATACCTTAAAAAATGAAAACCAAACTCCAAGTTAAATCCTTCAAAATACCTTTGTAATGTCTTGATTTCAAACTCAATGTTGCCTCTCTTTCCTAATGATTTTCGCATGGTTTTGAAGTTGGAGATAATAATGTAAACAATATTAAAGAAATGAATTATAAATTGCTTTAATAGATGTCATGCAAACGCAGAAGTGAGGGAAAATACACATGTATTAAACTAATTCTTCACTGATTACTTTAATATTTATTTAATTTGATCACCTTCACTTCAAAATCATGTAAAACCAAGACGGGAGTGGAACTCGAGACTGAATGGCAGTGAACTAATCATGCGAGGAGGTGGAATTGAAGGATATTTTCATGCATTCAGAGTTGAACTGGAGACTTTTTTCAGTTATCTCATATAGTTTTGAGGTCTCTTTTGGTTAAACTAGTTGTGATAGGAAGCTTGAGCCAATTTTTTCTCAAATTTCTTCAATTTCAACCCCTTTTTCTGAGGCTTTTCTTCTTTACTCGTGGATCTTTTGGAGGTGGAGATATTTTGGACTTCAATTGTACTTTAGTGTTTTTCATGCACATTGGAGCTTACCTTTTGTAAATAGAGGAAGAGGCTTAGTCTTTTTTCTCAGTTCTTGTTTTATGCCTTTGCATTCTACATAGAGATTATCTTGTAACTCATTTTCAGTTGATTAATATGTAGCAGTACTTTATTTTCAGCAAATTGTTTAGAGTTTTGTAGAGTTTCCTTCAGAATATTCAATAGAAATAGAGTTTACCTTCACAATTTCTGGTGTTTTGTATCTTTTAAATGATTTGATGTAAGTTTAATGTGTTTTAAATAAGAAACCTTTAAATTTTTGTCTCATTTACTGATGCATGTACACAATAGCATTTTTTCACAGGTCATTGATTGAGCTCTCAAGTTTATCTTTTCTCTTAATTTGTGAAAACCATATTTTCCTTAGTAAGAAAAGGTTAAAAAAAGCCTTTTAGTGAAATATTTTGGTGATCGAGGTGCCCAAATTGAGTTGTTTCAACATATTTTTTAGAATATTAGTTGTAAATCTATCTGCATAGTAGTTTTCTTTGGTGCATCACCTCCTAGAAGTAGTTTACCATTCAAGTTTCCTTTAGTTTAGTAGATTAATCTTTCTCCCTTTTCCCACACAAGTCATTAGATTCTAAGTGATCAAAAGGGAACCAGCCCACAATCTAGAGATTCATCTTCACTATGAGCATACCCATAGGATTGAAGGTGTTTCCATGTTTCATGGGATTTTTGAGATTCAAGCTTAGCATCTAGGGTGCAATCCTCGTGACAACAATGCCATAAGGGAAATAATGGTCGGTATAGGAGTAGATTTATTGCAAAACATGTGCATAGTAACATTTTGTAATAGGTACCAAACTAGGGTTCAGATAGAGCAGCACTATGTATACCTTTATTGTTGAGTTATTTTTAAAATAATATCCTTGATATATATAGACATACAATAAAGGATGTCATCAGCAATTTCCTATCAAGGATTTTATATGTAGTTTTAGATCTAAAAAGAGTCTACGTAGATATTTTAAATACACCCTTATCACACATTATTTAGAAATCTTCTTAGTTTTACCAAGGGTAAGAAATTTAAGCTTTCAATAGGTGTTAGTGTCGTCTTAGACTAGATCATGAATGTATGTGTTCTCATTTCATTTCTTTTTTTTCTTATAGATAACTCACTTGATGGAAAAAATCCCAAACATAAGAAAGATCTCATTAGAAAAGTTTTACATGCAATTTTTTAGATTAGAAGAAAACTTATATATTTATTCCCTTCGATTTTCACAACCTTAACTAGATGACCTACAATTTTCTCAAGCTAGAAGTAAAACCCACTTATTTTATTTTCCCATTGCCTCCACACAGGTTTATCTCCTTGGAGACTCAACACAACAAACCAGTTTCATCCTTACTACCAAATATTTAAATTCACTATAAACCCATTAGTGCAAGCTTGTCATAATTTAACAACTATCCTTTACATAAATCCCAAAGATTTATTTTAAAATAGCAGTGACAATTCTTTTTCAAATACACGGAATTTCAAGTTCACATAATTGTGGAGCAAGCATTTTGAGTCGAGATTTCAGTTGCAACTTATGTACTTCTAACCCAATAGCTAATGGAAGAAATGCTCTTCACCCATACTTTCTATGGCATCATCAAGCTATAGAAATATCTACCCAACCTTGAAGCCAAGAGATCACCTAGAACCCAACCAAACAAAAAGGCATACAAGAAAACTTCACAACTGATCTTTCTCATCCACACACAAGGTCAAAATACTCTCATGTCAGTATCCAATTCCATTGAGATAGAACAACACAAGAAGTTCAAATTTCAGACAACTTTAGGAGTACAAGGCCTACTTGGCAACACACAAAAGAAACAATAATTCTACAATCCATTTACGATCTCCCCACCTATGCCACACCCAATTCTTTATGATTTTTGTTTTTTAAGAAAGATGTAAGGTAAGAAGACATACCTCCAACACAAATCAACCAATGATGAGAAGGCCAATAGAGTGTCATTTCTCCCATTCTTCTCTCATGCTTTCCCTCCCAAAACCAACCAAAAAGAAGAATCCCCAAAAAAAATCCCAAAACCAAAATTTTCTTTAATCTTGAGCACTTGGGTTGGGGTCTCAAAAGGACCTAATAACCCCAATTTTCTCATTTTACACCTCTTAAAATAGAATACAAAATTTCCTATGGGTTACACTTTTACAACACATTCAAGACACTAAAAATAATAATTCAACATCTTCATCATACAAATACACATTAAACACCAAAATTATTTGACTCACACAAGGAAATAATAATGAAAATTTCTATTATAATTCCTTTTACACAGAGTTGAGCACTAGAAAAAACTAGTAATTTAATTTACCAAAAGGATCCTAAAGGCATGCAGATCATAGAATTAGAAAAAACTAGTAATTTAATTTACCAAAAGGATCCTAAAGGCATGCAGATCATAGAATTAGAAATTTAAAAGAGTCACCAATAAGAAGCAAGCAGAAGAAAAAATTAAAATCACTTGTAATGTTTGAGATGGTCCAGCGATGGGGGGAAGAGGGTATCCACGTGTCCTAGTGAGCAGGTGGCATTGTTGAAAGTGGTTCATGTGGTTTGTGTCTACAATAAAGCTACAGGGCAATCAGGGTTAGGCGGCATTCTTCATGGCTAGTACGACCATTATCTACCCTACTTCATTTAGCCCAGGCCAATTAAAGTAGCAAGAATTCTACTTTCTTAGGGTTACGTAAAGCTTCAGGGCGGTGAGAGTTAGTGGCATTCTTCAAATGTTTCAAAAAAATTATGCAAATATTCAGCTAGTTTAAGAATGCTCACTCTCTGGTTGTCAATGGTAATGTGCAGATAGGGAAAAGCCACCCCACAAGTCTTACCAACAATCTATTGAATCTTTTTGAGCTATGACCTCCTCTTCAATTCAAGCCACCTCTTGAGAAAAGAAAATTGCTAGCATACATTGGTATAACTGAACCTTCTGCGTGTCTTCATTTTTAGTCTTAACTATTAAATTTTTTGAGTCTTGTAGAACTTGTTCTAGCATGGATCTCTAAATGTGGGGATCCTTTTCTATAGCTACAAGGTGGAAAGCTCATTTTCCAGCTTGTATTTCTACATGGTGTTAGAGATATGTAATCTCAACTAATTAATTATGCAAATTCCCTCCAACTAAGGCTACGTACCAGCATTTAAGGCAATTTATTAGGAATACTTTTTGGAGAAGATTTGGGAGATTTGGATTAATTCACATTAACTGCCTATTTACTCTCACACACTTTTTGGGTAGTAAAAGATATTAATATTTCATTACTCCTTAGCTGTCCACCGTAGCTTTCAGTTTTAATTCCTTTTTGTGGTCATTTTTGCTAAATGCAAGAAGCAGGAAAGAGAGCAACGCAGCTCTGCATCTGAGAATATGGTGTAAAGAAGAACATGGCATCATAGCTATTGTATTCTTCAAACTACTGAATATATATATAAATCTGATTATTGTCTATTTTCTCTGTGTCAATTGTGTGTGTTATGAGAAGCTTTTAATTGCACTTGAATGTGTTTCTTTTACTGTTGTGTATGATTCTTATTTGCTGCTCTATTTTTCATTTCAATTCCTCTACCCCTATTCCCACATCTAGTATCAGAGCCACTAGTTCAAACTTCTAGTCTCTTTTTTGGGTTTGCACTTATTTCTTGTTTAACAACCATCAATGGCTTCCATAGCCTCAAGGTCTGGTGCTTCCTTGTCTAGCCTACAAACCCCTCTTTTCACAGTCAAAAATTATGAATATTGGTCATTGACCATGAAATCCCTATTTAGTTCTCAGGATGTTTGGGAAATTGTTGAGAATGGTTATGCAGAACCAACAGACCAAGCAACTTATAATGCTCTCACACAGGCAGAGAAAGATCTATCGAAAGATCAGAGAAAGAGGGATGGAAAAGCCCTTTTCTACATTCATCAAGCAATGCATGAAAGCATACTGCCAAGAGTTTGAGTAGCAACGTAAGAAAAGGAGGCATGGAACACACTACAAATAGCCTATCAAGGTAAGGACAAAGCTAAAGCTGAAAAACTTCAAATATTTAGAAGAGAATTTGAAAATATAAGTATGAAAGATTCAGAATCTATGGAGTCATTTTTTACTCATGTTGTTGGGCTAGTAAATCAAATAAAATCTCATGGGGAAACATTAGAAGAGACAACGATAGTTGAGAAAATGTTAAGGGTTTTTCCTACTAAGTTTGATCCTTTAGTTATTTTCATAGAGGAAACTAAGGATTTAACCCAGTTGACAATGGATCAATTGCATGCATCTTTGATAAATCATGAATATAGGCTAAACAAATCACACACCTCTATTGAGAATTTTTTCTCATCTCAGGCTTCAATAAGCCGTGGAAGAGGTAGAGGTAGGTTCACACCTAGGGGTAGAGGAAGAAATTCATTTAGAGGACGTAGCAGCAATCTTGCAAACTAAGGTGGAAGAGGACATAACAATGAACACTTTCAAAGTCATCCAAGTGGTCAAAGAAAAGATAAGTCACATGTTCAATGTCATTACTGCAAGAAGTATGGTCACTACTCTTCTGAGTGTAGAAAGAAATAACATGACCAAGGAAGACAAAGTCAAAATTCCCCAGAAAATTCTATAAAAAATTATATGTTTATTGCATGTGCAAAGATTGCTGAAGCAATTTCTACAAAATCACCAGTTAAACGCAATATGGTTCAAGACCGTCCAAATGATATTTGGTATTTAGATTATGGCTGTAGCAATCACATGTCTAGAAATATAGAATTATTTTCAAGCTTGGATAAATCAGTCACTTTAAATGTTACTCTTGGGAACAATAATCAAGTGAATGTTATGGGAAAAGGCACTGTTGACATTCTAACCAAAAAGGGGGAGCAAAAAGTCATTCATGATGTTTTTTAAGTTGCTGGTCCGAAACATAAAATAATAAGTATCGGTCAATTAGTGCAAAGAGGATACAAAATTTACATGAAAAATAATGCATGTGTCATTCTTGATAAAGCTCCAAGTACACAGCTGATAGCAGAGGTGCAAATGACAAAAAATTGAATGTTCCCATTGAGATTGAAACCTGACATCAAAAGAAACGCAACTGAAGCTTATCATATGGCAGAAAATACACAAGCTGGAACAACATTAAAGGCTGAAAATTCTCAAGATGCCTCTCAGAGTTGCTCCAGAAAAGAACAAGGCTACTCCAGAATAAAGCAAGGTTGCTCCGAGTAAATAATGCATGTGCCATTCTTGATAAAGCTCCACGTACACAGCTGATAGCAAAGGTACAAATGACAAAAAATTGAATGTTCTCATTGAGATTGAAACCTGACATCAAAAGAAATGCACCTGAAGCTTATCATATGGCAGAAAATACACAAGCTACAACAGCATTAAAGGCTAAAAATTCTCAAGATGCCTCTCAGAGTTGCTTCAGAAAGTTGCTCCAGAAAATAACAAGGTTGCTCCAGAATAGAGCAAGGTTGCTCTGGAAAGGAAGAAATTAAAACCAAAGATGAACAAAATGGTAATGTAACTGTTCAAACAGCTTTTCATTCAGTGGTAAAGAATGAATCTTGGTTGTGGCATTTGAGATTTGGTCATTTAAACTTTGGAGGTCTGAATTTGTTGCATAGAAGGAATATGGTTAAGGGGCTGCCATTGATTAAAAAATCGGAAAGGGTATGTGAAGCATGCATCTTGGGTAAACAGCATAGAGAGACCTTCCCCGTTGGAAAATCGGAAAGAGCATGTAAACCACTTGAGATTGTTCACTCCGATATATGTGGACCAATGCAAACTCCTTCAATTGGAGGTTGCACATATTTTTTGACTTTTATTGATGATTATACAAGAAAGACATGGGTCTATTTTTTGAGGCATAAATCTAATGCATTTGGAGTCTTTCAGTAGTTCAAGGCTCTTGTAGAGAAACAAAGTGGTTACCACATCAATATATTAAGGACTAATAGAGGCGATGAGTATAGTTCTAATGATTTTCTAAATTATTGCAGACAACATGGTATTCACAAACAATTTACAGCCCGTTACACACCTCAACAAAATGGTGTGGATGAAAGAAGAAATTGAACTATCATGGATATGGCAAGGAGTATGCTAAAATCAAAGCATTTACCAAATGAATACTGGCTTGAAGTAGTAGCAATGGTTTTTTATATTTTAAATAGATGTCCAACTACAAGTGTAAGAAATGTGATTCCTCAAGAGGCTTGGAGTGGTAGAAAGCACAATGTTGCTCACTTCAAAGTCTTTGGATGCATTGCATATGCTCATGTGCCTGAAGAGCTGACAAGGAAATTGGATAACAAAGGAGAGAAATGTATTTTTGTTGGCTATTCAGAAGATACAAAAGCTTACAAGTTGTTTAATCCAATTACAAGAAAATTTATAATCAACAGGGATGTGCAATTTGTGGATAATGAAGCATGGGATGGAAGTGTAGCAGCAGCTGATCCACATGATGATATGACTGATGAAGTGATAAAACAACAAGGTATTCCTCAAGCAATACCTCCTTCCACTCCCGGACATGCAACACAAGTTGTAGCACAACCTACACCTCATTTTACAGCAAGACTTTCAAGGAATCAAAATTTTTCTTCCACACAACAAACTCCACAAAGAACACCAGCCATAACACCATCAGAAAGTCCATCAAATTCAGTTGATAGAAGCAGCTCATCGGATTCTACATTGGCAAGTTTATTGCAGTAAAAAACGAGTTTGAGAGATATATATGAAGCTAATTTTAGTGTTGACACATCAAATTCTTTTTCTGCTTTTGCTTTATTTTCAGAAGTTGTTGATCCAATGTTCTTTGATAAAGCAATTAAGGATGAAGCATGGGTTGAAGCTATGGATGAAGAGATTGAAGCTATTGAAAAGAACAATACTTGGGAGTTGGTGAATCGTCCTCAAGGAAAGGATGTTATAAGTGTAAAGTGGATTTATAAAACAAAGTATGACATGGATGGAAACATGTTGAAGCATAAGGCAAGGTTGGTTGCTAGAGGTTTCACTCAACAGCCTCGTATTGACTACAATGAAACATTTGCACTTGTAGCTCGCTTGGATACAGTAAGAAGTGTTTTGGCCATTGCAGCTCAAAAAAAGTGGCCTGTTTTTCAAATGGATGTAAAATCTGCATTTTTAAATGGTTTCATTGAAGAAGAAGTTTATGTTGAGCAGCTGGAAGAATATGAAATTATAGGTCATGAAGGCAAAGTATACAAGCTGAAAAAGGTGCTCTATGGACTCAAGCAAGCTCCTAGAGCATGGTACAGTTGAATTGATTCTTATTTAATTAAGAATGGTTTCAATAGGTGCAACAGTGAGCCTACTTTATATATCAAGATGGATGAAGAAGGTAAAATGCTCATAGTTTGTCTTTACGTAGATGATTTGATCTTTATGGGAGACCTTTCTATAAGTTCTTTTAAGGTAGCTATGATGAAAGAGTTTGAGATGACCAATCTTGGTCTTATGAAATATTTTTTGGGAATAGAAGTTAAGCAATAAGTAGATGGTATTTTTATTTCTCAGTCAAAATATGCAAGTGATGTGTTGAAAAGATTTAATATGCTAAATTGCAAATCAACTCCTACTCCAGTTGTGACAGGACTGAAGTTAAGCAAGGAAGATGATGGTTCATTAGTTGATCCTAAACTATTTAAAAGGATGGTTGGTAGTCTCATGTACTTGACTGCCACAAGACTTGACATCATGTATGGTGTGAGTCTTATCTCAAGGTCCATGGAGTCTCCAAAAGACTCTCATTGGAAAGCTGGAAAAAGGATATTGAGGTACGTATGTGGAACAAAGAACTATGGAATTTTATATTCAGCTGTAGATGATTTCAGACTCATTGGATACACGGACAACAATTGTGCAGGTAGCATAGATGATAGAAAAAGTACTTTCGGTTATTCCTTTAACTTTGGATCAGGTGTTGTATCATGGGCTTCAAAGAAACAGCCCATTGTCACACTTTCTTCAGCAAAAGCGGAGTATGTTGCAGCCACAACAGCATCATGTCAAGCCGTATGGATGAGAAGAATGTTAGCTGATTTGATGCATAAACAAGATGAATCAACAAAGATTTACTGTGATAATAACTCAGCCATTGCATTGTCTAAAAATTATTTTTCATAAAAGAAGCAAGCACATAGACACTAGATACCATTTTATAAGAGAGTTAGTGTATAGCAAAGAAATATGTTTGGAGTTCTGTAGATCAGAAGATCAATTTGTTGATATCTTCACTAAACCATTGGCAAGAGATGCATTTGAATACTTGAGAAGTTGTTTGGGTGTTTGTGCTGAAGATGATGCTCTAGAACTTGAAGTCAGATGCTTCGGAACTTGAAGGAAGATGCTCTGGAACTTGAAGGAAGATGCTCCGGAAGTTTTTTGTGCAAATTGTCAGCTAGTTGAGATTAAGGGGGAGTGTTGGAGATACGTAATCTCAACTAATTAATTATGCAAATTCCCTCCAGCTAAGGCTATGTACTAGTATTTATTAGGAATACTTTTTGGAGAAGATTTGGGAGATTTGGATTAATTCGCATTAACTGCCTATTTACTCTCACACACTTGTGGGTAGTAAAAGATATTAATATTTTATTACTCCTTAGCTGTCCACTGTAGCTTTTAGTTTTAATTCCTTTTTGTGGTCATTTTTGCTAAATGCATGAAGCAGGAAAGAGAGCAACACAGCTCTGCATCTGAGAATATGGTGTAAAGAAGAACAGGGCATCATAGCTGCCATATTCTTCAGACTACTAAATATATATATAAATCTAATTACTGCCTATTTTCTCTGTGTCAATTGTGTGTGTTATGAGCAGCTTTTAATTGCATTTGAATGTATTTCTTTTACTGTTGTGTATGATTCTTATTTTCTGCTCTGTCTTTCATTTCAATTCCTCTGCCCCTATTCCCACACATGGGAGATACACTTTGGACATAATTTGTGGTGTAGTTGGAGATAGTAGTCTCAGAACTTAGTTTTTGTTTTTTTTGTTCGGGGATCACTGCATTTTTTCATCTTTACAATATAAAAGGTCTAATGTTCACAATCCTTTTCAGTGATAAGCTTTATTCCAACGTATCTTCTGGATCCTTCTCCACAGTATGGTTTGTCAATCCCACCTTCGAAACCTCTCTTCAGGGAGAGGGATCAGAAGTAAATTAATGGCATAGTGATTCCTTAGCAAAAGGATATTGAAAATTACCATATGCAGAAAGTTTAAAAGTTTAATAACCTAGTTTATAGATACCAGTTGCTGCAAGGAACATGCCACTCAATTTTATGTCAATTATGTTGTCTTTACTAGGGTTTTCAGGCACTGATTTTGTGGAGGTATGTACATGTGTAGTTGTCAATATTGAGGATATTGTGCACTCCCCTTTTTAGTTCTATATTTAGTTGTTTCTTTAACTCATCCCATCAATCAATTCATAACGTGTTTGTTAGTGACATATTGCTTTTTTAGATT
This sequence comes from Sequoia sempervirens, assembly GCA_007258455.2. NCBI lineage: Eukaryota > Viridiplantae > Streptophyta > Pinopsida > Cupressales > Cupressaceae > Sequoia > Sequoia sempervirens. The sequence goes on from VDFB02000003.1 coordinate 536,275,240, forward strand.
GATATTGAAGAGGGTTTTCCATAAATAATCGTTTTCATGCTTTTATGGGCAGGAATGGGTCAGTTTGTTAATAACTTTGCAGAGCCAGGAGATCCTGAGTATGCCCCTCCGGTTCCAGAGGTTGAGACACCGGTATGGTTTTTTAATTACTTTAAAAAAGCATGATTTGTAGAATTAATTTGTTAAAACATGTAGTTCGAAATTTGATTTTTTGCCCCCGACGGTGTAATTAATTCCTAAGCATGTCATGTAGTCTTTTGGAAAGGGTTAATTTTTTCATATACCTTAATTGTTGATGAGAGTTTTTAATTTTTTCTAAGGCATTAACATATTTAATCTCAGAGGTTTCTTTCCTTGCATTGTAAAAAAAATTTTTTAACCTTAAATTATTTCAAATTGGTTTTATAATGTAAGTTGTAGGTTTTCTTTGCAGTGCACTTCTCTATGATCTGCATGCCTTTAGAATCCTTTTGGTACTTCCTTTCTGAAATATATTTTTTTAATGTGAGTTATAATGATTGGTGTAGAAATTACAAAAAATCTGGGACAAATCGTGATTAATTGGGACTCTTCCCTGAAAATTTTGTTGTTCTTTTGAATTAATCAATCAACCAAAAAGATTGGGAAAGGATTGGAGAAAAAATTGGATATTTTGCATTCTATTTGAAAAATTAGATAAAATTGGAATGCCTCAAATTTACTGAATTTACTGGATAAATTGGGAAAGGGTTGGAGAAAAAATTGGATATTTTGCACTTTATTTGAAAAATTGGATAAAATTGGAATGCCTCAAATTTACTGAATTTTTGCATTTTTAAATTTTTGTGTCATATTATTCTCTATATTTTGAATATTTGTGTAAGCAGGTGGCATTATTGAAAGTAGTTCATGTGGCTTGTTTCTGCTACCATATTTTGTATACATGGGCTAAATCAAGCTTCAGGGCAATGAGAGTTAGGTGGCATTCTTCATGGAGTTCACGTGTCTAATCTTGGTTCCTTTTTTAAAACTTGAAGGGGGGTGATTCTTTTCTTTAATTGAGAATATGAGATATATTTTGAATGTGGAGAATAGGTCTACTTAAGAATGATGGTTTTCTCTTAGATACAATCTTCTTCAATCTCATTTATTTCTTCTTCTTCATTTTTATTTTCTTCAATACTCAATGAAAAATAGATTTGAGAGTGGCTACTCTTTATTATGTTTCCCTTTTATATAAATACCTCTAATTTTTGTGCTTCACTGATTAGAACCCTTCACTTGGAGCCTCCATTGTTTTTGTTTCCCTTCCTCTCAAGGTAGACATTCTGTTGTGTTCTATATGTGTTGCCTGTTTTGACTTATTACTACTAATATTTATTTTCATTTGGATAGGAGAAGTGAGGCATAATTCAATAAGATATCCTTGATCTCAAAACCATTTACGTCGTTGGCAGGTTAAAACAGTAATTATGTATTCCGCTTCCAACTCTTTATGGAAATTGGATTTTTAATGACAGATGTATACAATTTAATTGAAGTTATTAGGAGAATAAAATAATGGTAGATTTATATTTTTTGTCATCATGAGTTGTAGGCTATTGAGGTAAACTCAGTTTTAATTTTCTTCAATAAGGGTTGGAGAAAACTTGTTTCTTTCCTTACAGTTCAAATTTATCAAGTAGCATGTGAGGTTAACCTCTACATGTTGCTTCTGTATGAGGTCTAAAGACGTTGATTCTATATAAACAAGGATATTGTATATAGTTGTGTTAGCGTTGAATAACTGATATGAACAGTATCTTGATAAAGACTTTGATGTATATTTCTACATGGACTATGATCAACTGTTTTAGTATTTTGATCAAGACTTTGCATGTATATTCAGCCACTCCCTAATTAGAGAACAACATTTGCAGAGAAATATATTGGTAAGAGTTTCTAAACAACCTACATAGTTGTTTTTATTCAACATTTTGAAATGTTCTGAGATTCTAAATGCATTATTTCTAAAACAACTTTTCTACCCACAGGTCTGCACACAAAATTGCCAATGGTATGCAATTTTTTTTCATTCATTTTTATTCACATTTCACTAAGCTTCCTTGTGATCTTTGGTTTATATTTTGTGTTTTACAAAGATAAAATATCAAATTTTTTTATTGTTGTGATGGTTTCCAAATTCATGGTAGACAGTGGGAGTGATGTTAATCACGGGTTTCAAATATGTACTTGTTGCTTGCAAATTTGTATCTTATAGATAGTCAATGCTTTATCAGATACAGAGATTTAGTTGCTCATATATTTGCTAAGTACTTAAACATTTACCCTTATAATATAGATCATATACTGCACTATGATCAACTGTTCTAATTTTTTACAAAGGTAGCTCACTTTCTAATAATATTGCTTTTTTTGCTTTTGTTTCAACTCACTCTTGTTCTAGTCATCTTCTTCCACCATACAGATCCCTCCTTTGCAAGAAATTGGTTTTATGATAGTCAGCACTAGAGAAGCTATTCTTCAATAGGCTATGCTCAACAATTATCGCTTAGCTAATATGTAACATTACTTATATAGATTTTGACATCTACCTTTGGCACATTTTGTTGTAAATATTCAACTATAGACATTTATGCATAGTATAGTTTTGCAATGTCTATAAATAAAATTTCCTTGTGTTATGTGACATATTTATGTTAATTTCATTCTACAATCATTGATTCTTTGATTTCCATGAATGCTCATCTTAAGGCCACTGCAATCTGTTAGCTATTCCCTCTAAGAAATAATGATGCTTATTTCTGAGTCACTAGCATTTGTTTGTCATAATTCCCTTGTGACAAAAGTTTGGTCTTTCAAACATTTAATTATGATCACTTCAAAAAATTCTATTTCAATACACACAGCTCTTGTTTAAAAGAGAGTTTTCGAGGAAATATATGAATTGGTAAAGATGTGATGGAGATTATGTTTTTAATTTAACATTATTTAATTATATTTATTTTATGAATATCTATTTAAAAAATTCATAGTAATTTCTTAAATTTAAATTTATAATGATGTAATATTTGTTTGTAGATCAAAATATTTTATTAAATTTAATTATTTTTATACAAGAAGTAGAAATTTTAAATAATTACATGAGATCCATTTATTTTTCTTTATCTATTTTAAATACTACTTTACATATCATTATAAGATAAATGAATTTTTTCATCAAAATTAAGAAATAATGATATTAACAATTTTAAATAATAATAAAAATATGATTTAAATGTCTAAAAGATATAAATAATAATAATAATAAAGACTTAAGTTACAATTTAAATGACTTAAATATATTAAATAATTTAAATAATAATATAAGAGTTATTTGTTTTAATCTAATCAACCAAAATGTATGCATATCTTTATTATCTTGACTTTAATACGATGTTGTAAATGAATGTTGTAAAAAATAACACAATGTTGCAAATGAACGTTGTAAAAATAATAGATCTTTAAGAGTAGAATGAAAGCACAACCAAGAAGAGGAGAGAGAGAATCCATCAGAGTGCATATCACACAATTGATTGTAGACCTAATAGGCCAAGGTTTTAATTAGTCTTTAAGAGTAAACATTTCTTGGAGTTACAATTGCTAGGAAGGACCATTGTTTGTGCACACTGAAGCTATCTCTATTAAAAAACACCTCTAGGTAACTTACTTGGTCTTACTAATTGAGCTCCCAAGGAAAGTATTGAAGAAAATTAGCCAGTGATGTGTACAAGACGAGGGTGGCTTTCAACTTCTCTGCACATGCTTGTTTTCCATTTCCAAATATAATTATGAATTTCTTCTCAAAATTCTCACTCTTCTTGAATGTTAACACTCTCTTTGAATCCCATCTTTCACTATATTTCCAATCTTCTACAATGTGATTGCATATATATATGCATTAATCACTATTTGTGATTCATAGACACAAGAAATATATATTCAACATAGACACAAAATCTCTATTCTTGAAAATTAGATGTTTTTAAGATAAATAATCTCTTACATCATGTATGATTTAATTTTTAAAAATTTATTTGTTATTTGTGATCTTAAATATATCAAATAATAAGTATTTCCATTGTTTATATTCTTATTGATAGTTTAAAATTAATAAAATATTTAGCCGATAGGCTATATATATTGTGGGAACTTTGAGACAAAACCTGTCTCACGCCGGATACCGTTCTCGTGAAACAATTTGTTGTCCGTTCCTTGCATTTAATTTGCAGATCTGCTAAATCAGATTTTTGAGTGGCATTTAATATGCAAATCCAAATGGAATCGGATTTCCATCTCGGGTAAGCCCTAAAACCCTATTGTGATCTTAAATATATCAAATAATAAGTATTTCCATTGTTTATATCCTTATTGATAGTTTAAAATTAATAAAATATTTAGCCGATAGGCTATATATATTGTGGGAACTTTGAGACAAAACCTGTCTCACACCGGATACCGTTCCCGTGAAACAATTTCAGTTGGCTGCCATACAATTTGTTGTTTGTTCCTTGCATTTAATTTGCAGATCTGCTAAATCAGATTTTTGAGTGGCATTTAATATGCAAATCCAAATGGAATCGTATTTCCATCTCGAGTAAGCCCTAAAACCCTAATATTTTCATCCTCTTCATTTATTGATTGAATCGGCGACTGTAGGGAGATTGTTTGTTTGGTGGGGTGCTGCAAGAGTTCAAAGTGGGCTATGCTGCAGATGGCTATGCGCTCCAAAGGCGCGGGAGCCAACGTTGTCACCTTCACTGTTGGCGGTCTCTCTGTGATCAACGCCATTGCAGGGGCTTACAACGAGAATCTTCCAGTCATATGCATCGTTGGGGGGCCCAACACGAACGACTATGGCACCAACCGCATTCTTCATCATACCATTGACCTTCCAGACTTTACGCAAGAGTACTCTTGCAATCATTTTCCTCTGCTTTTTACTGTTTCGGATTTCTCTTTCCCAAAACTGAACTCTGTTCTTTTTTTGTGTGTTTTTAGGTGATTGTGAATAATTTAGATGATGACAACGAGCTTATTGACCATGCGATATCTACAATGCTTATAGAGGGCAAGCCTGTGTATATCAACATCAGCTGTAATCTGTGATCCCCCACCACACATTCAGTCATGAGCCTGTTCCATTCTGTCTCACGTCCAACTGGGTTTTCTTCTTGTTTTTTTTTTTTTAATTTCTATTTTTAACTTGTAAAATTTCCAACTTACTGTTTATTTTCAAGTATTAAATCTGTGGGTCCTTCATGTTGTGGGTCTTCACCGATGGTTTCCGAATGAACAGTATTCTTGTAGGATGATCACGGTTTACTCATCTTTGGGCTTCTCTTTTTTATGTATAATGAAGATTTTAAAGTCTGCAAGTGAAGTTTGGACCCCTGCAACTGTGAAAAAACTTTTTGAACCCCTCTGGTAAAAATCAAGCCAAGAAACCCCAAACCCCCAAAACATAAAATTCATTTTATAGTTCAGAATGTCCTTACTTATAAGAAATAAATATCTACCTGATTTTAAGTATTACAATTATATCATATATGAAAACAGCCATATATAAAACATCAGACCAATGCCTTCATTTAACAGATAACAACAGAATTGATTTAGAATGAAATAAAACACAACAAAAAAATATTTGACCATGCACAAATTCCATAAAAAAGCTCACTGAAATCTTGGCAAGTGACTTACCTCAAGATTCTGCACAAATTATGTTGTGCTGTCAACAATGCCGGTGAGAATAAATGGGCAGAGTTGCAGGGAAAAAAGAAACCCTACCAAAACAAAAAAAAATTAAAATGAGACGAACCAAAACCATCTCCCTACAGCTTCTACTTCAATCTATGCACAATAAACGAAAAGTAGATATAAAAATATCAGGGTTTTAGAGCAACTAGATTCTTGAGCTCTAAACAAGACTTTTTGCAAGTTAAAATATGTTTTAGGGCGTGAGGCTAGGAATGTTTCAAGTCCGTGAAAGTTGTCTTCTTCTTCGTCGTGAGACAACTTTCCTGTAAAAAAACTACAAAACAATTTATTTATAGAAAAGAAAATGCAGAACACTCACTTTTTAAACTGAATTAAAAGAAAACCATTGTTTTTTTGCTTTCACACAGTTTTAAACGCAAATTCGTATGTCCAGGTGAAAACATTTCACCAAGTATCCTGTCTGCCCACCAAGGAAGCTCTGATGCTCAAACAGAATGTGGCCATGAGCTGTTGTCGCTCACTCTGCACATGTGTTCTATCTGATTCTCTATTTGGAGGAAAAATATTATTAAAACCCACAAAAGTAGAAATATTTACAAGATGAGATGAACCAGAAACAGTCACCCTGAGCGCTGGACCAAGACCACTATGCTCTACCTACTACTTCAATCCACGAACACATAAACCCAGCTCTAAATGCAACAGAAGCCCACATGTTAATCTAATTTTCTAGCTCATAGCATCCATGCGCACCTGTGCACAAGCACGTAGCATTTAGACTGCACCAACTCTTCTATCATCCTTAGATTTCTACAAATTTCGATCCTCTAGCATTGTAATATTTAAAAAATAGTAAATAGCCTATGGATGTCCATTTTAATATTTCGTGTTGTATTAATGCAAAGCCATTTTAATATTGCTCATACATAGCAATAAATTCTTATATACCCGAAGAAACTATATGAAGTAGTGAAAAGCTTTAAGAAGCTTTAAAAACTGAAATAAATAGTCGGGAAGTTGTTAGTTGGAGTTAGCAAAGGTTTGGAGGAACTAATAACTACATAATGAAGAGAGGGTGCCCAGAGAAGACACCCAAAAAGGAGTGTGGTATTGTGGATAAGCTGTGGGTGTGTAATATATCAGTCTACTCCAACTAATCCGAAATAAATTACTTATGTATAACAGAAACAAACACATACTTTTAGATTATTAACCATACTAAACCATACTAAATTAATACTATGTCGAGAGTGAATAACTAGAAACAACATCCCTAGGTGTACTATGAGTTGATGGTGGTTTAAGAGAAGTTGTAGCAAACATTTGGATGAATAACTTGGTAAAATTGCAACATTTTGTGACGTCAGACAAATTAGATAGATCTAGGTAGTGATGCAAATTATATGGCAAAACCTAGCGTAGAGCAGTTTCCAAAGCTAGATGGGCACTAAGGATCTTTAGGATAAATTATTGTATGGTTAATTATCTTTTAATGTCTTTCGGGCTAGATAGAGAAACAATAATTGCTTTATAAACTTATTATGGTTCAAATAATTCAGATCGTTATCAAGTTTTTATTAGTGAGTTTGAGAAATTTTTATTATGTGCATAAAATTTATTTGTTTTGTTTTCCTTATGATCTTCATATAATACAAATTACTATGTAGGAAAAAAAAAATGATGGACAAAGTTTGTGCCGGATCATTCCATATTAGCACATGGAATCATCAAATACAAAATCATCATAGTTGCAATAGTTGCAAATCTTTCATTCAATTGTACAGACATCTTGTAAGTTTTGCAAATCACAATTAAACTTGTTGCAAATCTTTCATTTAGTTTCCAATCTCCAAATGTGTATTACAGACATTTTGTATATAATTCAAACAAGATTGTATACATTTTACACTACACTTTTTTTCCATGTTTACTCCTATATATTTTTCTATCGGCGTAACCCTTGCACCCCCTGATGCAAGTGCTAGTTTATAAACTACTTGAATTCTCACATTAATAATATATACATTGATTACAACCCATCATTTGTTTATGACCAGCAGATAATACACATTTTCCAACCAAAAGAGATTCCATAACCCTTAATATTGACATGTTTGTGGGTGTAGCATAAGGGGAGGTTCATAGGAGGATTCTTTCTCAATGTCGATCCTTGAAATACACTAATGACCTCTTAACTTAACTCCTTTCAAATACACCACTTCACTAGGGTTAAATTAGAGTGTAAATTTGGACATCAATAGACTTACTTTTGTGCAAAGTCAAACTTATTTTCAATATGAGTATTCCTTTAATTACACACATTCCTACACTAGTATCCATATCGTATTTGAATCTACACCTTTATTACCATAAAAATAATGTCAATGCTTCATTTCTCATTTTAATAGAAAAATATCATTTCCATTGTAAATAGTCATTTCTAAACCTGGCATCACATTTATGGCCATTGCTAAAGAGTTTTGTATTTTCCATGAACTATATATTTTTCTTTTGTGTTTTACCTTCCTCCCAAAAATTCTTTGAAAGTATATTTTACTTTTAAAAGCTTATAAATTTAATATGTTTTAAACATAAATCTTAGGTAGTTTTCTTTCAAACTTCAAAAAAATTGTCTAATTATTTTTATTTTATACGAAATTTTTTAATCTTTAATTTTTTTATTTCATATATTTTTAGTCATATTTTGTTTTTTTTATTATAGATTATGATTAATATTAAAATATACAATTTTTTAATATTTTTTAATTTTATAAAAATTAATCAAGAATATTATTCTAATTTTTTTATAAAAAAAATTATATTTTTTTTTATTTTTTTATTTTTTATAAAATAAATTTAATCAAAAGAAATTGATATAAAGATTGAGAGGAAAATTAGAATTTATGAGACACATTTTACAAAGTGAAGTTGATTGAAAGATTGAAAAGAATAAAATTAAGAATTTTAGTTGCAAGATTGCACTCTAGATGTAACAACATTTGAAAACCTTTAAAATTTCATGTTATATTTTTACATGCAATCTTTGGTGTCTATTTTTTAGTGTTCCATTAGGTTCATTTTAGCCCTTGAATTAACCTTTTTCCCTCCCAAGGTTATTAGTTAGAGTTCATCAACCTCTTCCTCTTTTCTCTATTTTCATTTTTTCAAGTGATATTTCACTTGAACACCCTCTAGGATCTATTTGGGTTTCCTTCTTGCAAGTTTAAAACTCTCTAAGCTCTCTCAATCATTCTACAAAACTCGTCCAACATGTTTTATTAAGCTCTTATCTTCTTGGCTTCTTCAAGCCCTCTCAAGTGATATTATTTTCTTTTTTTTCTCATTTTTCCTATTTTTATTTTCCCTTCCATTATTCTTGTAGCTCTTTTGTTGTTGTTCCTATGAGCACTATGGGATATTTACATCCCTTTGCTTTCATTTTATCTTTCACTATTACACAACCATATCTCTAACCATACCCAAACACACTTGGGATAGGAGAACCTATACACTATTTCTCAATATATCTATATATTGGTTGTTGTGGTGGTAGAAATACCAAATGAATGGTTTTACTTAAAGGAAAACCTCCAAACAACCCTAAAAAAATTCATTTTCTTTGTAGCTACAAGTTTTTCTATGGGTGGAGGTATCTAGCTATTTGAGAGCATAGTGATATCTTCCTTTTCTCCTCTCTTTTATTTAATTATCATTTTTTTCTATCCCTTTCAATAGATTAAGTTATTAACTTCTTATTATATTCATCTAGTTATTGGTAAATTTGTTATGTTTTCTAGTTTTATCATTTTGTTATGTTTTCTATTTTATCATTTTATACATATAAGTTATATTTTTTTAGACAGATACATGGTTTCAATTTTTTGTCCATTTGGAATGGTAGTGTGACACATAAATATCCACACAAAGCACTCATGCTCATGACAATGAGCTCCTACATTTGGCACCAAGTTCCTTTCATCCCCCTTTTCTAGTTTAATAATAAGATTTATCAATTATTATTTTGTTTTCTAGAAAATGGTATTTAATTAATTTATTTTCATTATAATTAACTAATAATACTTCTTTTAAATTATATTTAAAATTTTATCTTTAATGCCCTTATTTAGAGCATAGACCCTTATAGACAAACCTAGTTCGCATTAGGGGTCCTAATCCACACTGGGTTTAATAAGTGACAAGAAAACTATTGTAGTACAAACCTTTATCTAAATTAACCTTGCTACTATAGGTTAGATCACTTTAACTACAAGTAATTCAATAACTCGTTGTTACATAATTACATTTAAAAATCAAATATTACATGAAAATCATTGTTTAGTTCACAAACCAAAGACAAGAAGCTTAAAAAATCACTTGCAAATTCCATGATTTTACTAGAACTAATGGAATCCTTAAGCAAGAGAAGTGTGAATAGGGTTGTTAAAAGGTTAGGACCTTTATAATATTCATTCAAGAAGCATTTGCACGTGTGAAGATGATTGTGCTCAACTATTTCTAGTACAAGAATAGAATGTAAAACTAGTCTTATTAAAGAGTTGGCTTAAAGAACATGTATCGTGTTGACAACTCTCTAAAAATATTCTTCAATACTACTAGTTATTATATTAAGATACACAATACAAAATTTGATAAACACATAAAAACACACAAATTTTAAAACCATCATTTTTGACCATTGAACACATAAAATGTAAAACCATCATTTTGGCCATTGAATTAGCTGCGTGCCTTCTGAATTCTCGTGGACCCACAAGAGATCCTTGAGGAATAATAAATAGACCTTAATTTAATAAAAAAATAAACTTGAAGACACAACTAAGTAGAGATAACAAATAAGCAGTAGTCCATCATGGAAGGCCTGGAGCACATATCACACAAATATTTTGTAGAGCTGGGAAGCCAAGGTTTGAGGGAACTAAGAGCTAACATTTCTTGGAGACACGATTGCTAGGAAGGAACTTTGCTTGCGCAAAGTGAAGGAATCCCTGTTAACGATCTCCTCCAGGTATTCTTGGTCTTTATTATTGAGCTCCTAACGAAAATGTTGAAGGAAACGAGCCGGTGAGGTAGACAGGACGAGTGTAGCTTTCTGCTTCCCTGCACATGCTCATCTTCCATCTCCAAACGTCATCATGAAATTCTTCTCTAGACCCTCACTCTTCTTGGATGTTAACATTCTCTCCGGATCCCATCTTTCACTTTCTTTCCAGTCCTGTTCATTGTGATTGCATCCATAAGCATTAATTGCTATCTGTGATTCGCAGACAGGCAGGAAATCTCTACTCAACGTAGCCACAAGTTACTTTGAAAGTAAACAATCTAACAACTTGTTTGTTAGTTAAACATTTTAACAAGTTAGTTTGTAATTTGTAGTTTTAAATCTGTCAAACAGTAAACTTATCCATTGTTTAAGTTCTTCCAATTTTATAGTTTATATAAAGACCTAGTTATCACAAATATAATCTCTACATATGCTACGACCCACCAATTGTTCATGACCAGCAGACAATGCGCACCTGCCATCCAGGAGGGATGTCATAACCTTCAATGTTGACATGTTGGTGAACGTAGCGTAAGGGGAGGAGTGGCACTGGCGGATGCTTTCTCAATGTCTCCTCGCATACTGCCTTCAAATACACCAGTTCACCCACCACCTCTTCACTTATCTCCTTTTCACTGTCTTCGCACATCATCCTTATTTCTTTGGACATACATTCCTGTGCCACAGTTCTTGAATATTCATCAAAAATCTTAAACAGTATATTTTGTATATTTTCATTTGTTTAGGTGGTTCATCTGAAAGTATATTATCTTTATCAATAGAATTTATGTTTTGATTTATTTAGATGGTTTATCTGAAAATGTTTTGATTTATTTAGATGGTTCATCTGAAAACATATTACCTAAACCAAAATGTTATTGTAAACAGCTTTACATTACCATTAAAGCACAACTATTTACATTAAGAGGAGGGTTTATTGTGATCAATGCATTGGCTCTAGGTAAGGACGAGGATTTGTTGTGGTTAACGCATTATTGTATATAAGCAAAGAACTCCAATCCAATCCAATTCATTACCTGCCATTTGGGATTCTTTGCCAATTCATAAACAAGCCATTCCCATGTAACCGAGACTGTATCCACATTCTCAACTATCGCTTCCCATGTTAGCATTTCCAACTGCTTTTCGCTCAAACATCACTCTTTGCGCAGTAGCGTGTTCAGGTAGCAATCTGCCTCCTAAAACCAAAATTTTGTTAACTCTACTTGTTTCATATTTTCATTGAAATTCCCTTTCCAAAAGGAAGCTTTTGCATTGGGAATAATAATACATAGAGTGGACGTATGCTACTTCTCCAGGGATATCATTAATAAGCTGTTTCGGCTCTCTAATCATTGCCTTTATGACCGCGGTTCTTTTCTTTTCAATCTCCATAAGCCTGCGCTCAAATTTATTATTGGGCATCCATTTAAGATAAGGGAAAAGATCTCTCCAGTCCACCTCAGTGCCAACCATCATGAGATCTCTAACGATAATATCAAACAGCTCGCATTGAGACAGAGAACTTCCTAGCTCCTCCACGTATATAGATTCCACCTGCCTACCGAATACCTGCAATATATGGAATGAATATCGTGTAACAGTAATACTTGAATTTGATGGTGAAAATAATACAAAATTAATTAATACAGTAGAGTAAGATTTTGATCACCTCTTTCAAGACAAAAGAAAATAACTCCCGCTTAAAGTGCTCGCCCAAATCTACAAGTCTTGCCTGTCCCTTGACCTCTCTATGTATTGATTGAATGAGCCTTTCTATCATCTCCTCTCTAAGGAATCGACTGTGCATCTGTTTAAGATATTTATTACATTATTATAAAAGGAAAAGCTTAAACAGTCAGTGTGTTAGAGTGAATGTATCAATTGCTTAGATGAAAAATTAAAATATAAACCTATCAAATTGCTTACAAATAACATATTTTAAGTTAAAAGGCATAAAAAAATTAATTAACTTTTTTTTAATCAAAAAATTATTTGAAGTTATGATCATCAAAGTTTACAGTATTTTTTTTACATTTTTTATTTCAACTTTTTTCAGATTTTTCTTTTTGGAATTAATAAGTAGAGAAGGGTTTTTGGAAGGATCTGAATTTGTTTACAATTTAATAACATTATATTAAGCAATAAGTTTAGCAAAGCAATAGTATAAAGATAAACTAACCAATATATAAAACAAAACTTGAATAGTGTAAACAGTGAGTAGTGGGCACAAACCAAAGGTAGAGCAACCTACCCAAACATCTAACTCAAAAAAATATAATTGTTGATCTATTACCACTAACTCTAGCTTCCTTCATGCTTGATCATCTTCTCTTCAAGAGTACTCCAATATTCACCTTCATTATTTTAGTTTTAGAAAATTTGCCACTAGGTTGCTCACCATGCACAAAACCATTAGTGGAAGGAGGAGAAAACTCGCTCCCTAATGTTAGATCAAGAAAGCATGACATCACCTCGACTTTCTCTTTCTCCTCCAAAGAAATGCACCTTATATTAGGTAAGCTTGAATTGTTACTTGTTCTTGAAGATTTAAATTCTTTTCTATTAGGTGATTCATCTCTACTTCCTTTCTACAAGTAGACTCCATGCTAAAGTTACCTTCCTAGACACCTAGCATCTCCTCAAACTACCTCTCCCAGCAACTAACTTCTTTCACAACTAGTCACAAATCTACTCTTTCTTCAACCTCCTAACTTTGTCTATGCATGTCCTTTTCTCATGATGATTGGTTATATTTCTTTCTTAGGTGGTATCTCACAATGTGACTAGGTTTGTGACAATTATGGAAAACAAACAAGACAAAAGGTATATTCTTGTGTACTCAATTTGCTAATCTAAGTCGCCAAATTTAGAGGATAGAATGATAGATAAAGGAAGATCCTTATCTACCCTAGTGTACACACACATTTCTTGCATAAACTAATCATCTCCTTGCATTGTTAACTATCACATTCCCACCTATTATAATTATTTTATGAATAGAAAGAACATTTAACAAATATATATATATATTAAATGTAAGGCAATGGGAACATGGAGGTCGCAAGCACCTTAAAGGAAAATTAAATTGATTTCATATAAATTTGGTGGGGAGATTTGGAATAAGGTATAGGCATCCATCAACCTATCAAGATAATTTGAAAAGATAACATTTTACATGAAGGCGTGGGCTACATAGATGAGGAAAGGGTCTATTTTACTATCATATAAGATCATCTCATATCTAAGTATGCACAATCAAGATATCGCGGGGATTAAAAAACATTGGGTTGGTTGACTTCATTACATATTACATAAAACAATCCACAAATCTACACAAAGTCCTATAAGACTTGGGGTCAAACTACCAACACATAGATAGCCTTGAACCCCATCAGCTATCCTCTAACCAAACACATATACATAAACCAATACAAACTCATAAAATATCAAAGTTTCACTGACTTTATTAATTGTTATTTAAAAACATGTTTATTAGACAAAATTCAAACACAGAATAGTAATTTTAAACATTATTCTACTTCTAAATTACATAAAATTTTGTGTATTATTAATCATAAAATTTGACATACAATTATTGATGAATAAATATAAAAACAAAATACCATACAATCCCAATTTACGATTATCCATAATTATTAAAATACATCATCTTTCTTATGAGAGGTGCTGACATTAAATACAAAGCAGCAGCATGAGAATCAGCATACCTCCTAAATTCAGATTTAATTTCTGAATGAGAACCTTATTCGCTATCTATTCCTACTGGGTGGTTTGCAACTTCTAAACAGAACTCTGTCCAGAAATTCAATCACATACGTCATTCAGAATTTAATCTTATAGCATATGCAAATAGATGTGTCTATCAAGCAGAAATTCTACTAGATTAAATAACATAATTATATAGATTATTCCTTACAAATGTTGCATGCGTACAGGGTATCAATAATTTAGATTATATAATCGAATGTTCTTTATTAATCATCGGCATGCCAGTATTATTAAAACACTAGAAATAGTGCACTAAAATATAGATAGTCATTCTATGTAAAGTTCCTTACTAGATTGTTTTGTATTTCCTCACATGTTTGACAAAATTTCTTACTCACACGCCCATCTGTTAAAAATACAATGCAGGTCTTGTTAACTTCCTAGAAGTTTAAACAGAGTCTAGTAGTGAATATATGAAAAGGCAATATGCTCTTCATTCAAGACTTTCAGTAATATTTCATCAATGACTTATTGAACTTTTGCAAACAATAATATAAAGAGCAATTAAATTTCTGACCTTAACTATGAGAACGGGCGGCTGGCACAATGAAACCAAGTCTCTACTCATATCCAGTATGCAAGGTCACAAAGGTTGGCACAATTGTTTTTAGACAAAATAGCTGGTAATGAAACTTTCAGATCTGCTGTAAACATAAGAACCCTCCAATCTGGTAACATACTCTTCATTCCCCTTTAGTCCTCAGTATTATTGCAGACTGCGACAGCACTGTAGGTGATTAAACAATCCTTTCTGAGTTGCAGAAATAGCCTCCAAAACACACAGCATTCAGACCTGGGGTTTGGCTGTTGTCTCTAATGCTGATTTGGTCTCTGTGTATGCCTGAGATGAGTTGATTCACTTGCTACATCAGTCTAAACTTGGCGGTTTTAACTCTCATGGTTATCGTTGGTAAAGTTATGAAACTGACACTTCTAAATTAGATGGAAGTTGCTCGGTCGATTAAGATAGTACTTGAGGTTTGATGAAATGATAGAAGAAAAAAAATAATAGTAATCAGGGGTGATTATTATAATAACAACGTCAATCGCAATGAATTGTCAAAATATTTTGAAGTGCCTCTCAAAACTTCTTCCAAATATTCTAAAGACAAACCTAGTAACCTAACCCAAATAGAGGCTGCATGTTGATGTTCTCAATCTCCAAGTAAAATCCTGATTTCCATTTTCTAAGAAATAATCCTAAATACCCTTAAAAACAAAGGGCCACCCAAAAGGATTCTAGCAATATCATCATGGCTCGAGAAAAAAATAAAAATAAAAAATCATTTGCCATAGCAAAGATCTTGACCTGACTATTCATTGTCCATTTCCTCTAGGCATAGCTCCTAAAGACATCGATATTTCGTCTAGACAGAGAACTTTTTCACTCGGCGTTTTATAGTCCACTTAAGGACGTCTCAATGACCTAGTCAGAAATACAAAGATGGAGGCTGGTTCAGAAGAATGAGGATTAGCTCTTATTCCTGAGCATCCTTCCTAACACTGCCTGAAAATTTAACTTTAAGCAAATCCTTAAAAGAACTCTGCCCCTCCCAATGTGTTGGAAATAAGTTACATTTGGATTGACAATGGGCTGATCAAAAAGGGGTTAGTAGTTCAGTTGATAAAGCACTCTAACAGGAAATAGAAGGTCTCAGGTTCGAGTCCTAACTGGTCCATAGGAGTTGTAGCTCTACATGTAGTATCAGAGCTAAGTTAGGAACCACAAGCACCTACAATGTGGTGTAAGGGGGTGTTGGCAATAAGTCATACCCAACCAACGATAGACTGGTCAAAGAAGGGTTAGTAGTTAAGTTAACAGAACACTTCAACCACAAATGAAAGTCCTAAATTCAAATTCTAGCTGATTCATATGAATTGTAACTCAACACGATACATATTTTTGACAGGAGGAACACTTAAACCTAAAAGAGGGGATCGCAACTCCAACAGGCACCAGAATCCTCAACAGCAATCATTCGAAAAACTTGAGCAATCCAAGGACTAGTGGAAAGATCCAAGGAGGAACCCCCATCCCCAGAGCCCTTCCTCGAAAAAGCCTAAGATTCGAAACAGAAGGATTAGCCCTGACACGAACCCTCGCAGAGGCATTTTGAAGGGACATTAGGGAACTCCAAATCTCTTAAGCAGAAAGATTTGTAAGAATGAAATTTTAGAAACATTTAAGACAGTCCGTAAAAATCTTCTTTGTATCTAAATCAGGAGCACAGAGGTCCTGTTCCTGTTCATCTTGCTCTACCAGCCAATTTCTAACAAAAGCTAAATCCTTCTCAGAAGAAGGCACGTTGGACGAGTGCAGCAAGCCCCGCTTCAAACCTTGAAGACCATCATTCACAGCCCTCCTAACACTAGAGTAACTTTGTTTACCACTAACGCTGCCTGAAACACCTCCGCCGCCACCGCAGCATCTGCCTTTGACGCTACTTAGTTTTGAAGAGGAACTGGGCACCAGATTAATCAGGAGCTCCTCTTTGTTGGGTTCGGTGAAGCTCAAATTGGCAAGTTTCTTGATAAGGATGCCTTCTGCCTAAATTGGCAAGTTTCTCTCATAGATGGATTTTTCTAATTATTGGAGTGGAGACCGTTTTATATATATGCTGCTGGTTGAATATGTAAATAGATCAAGAATTAATAAAGAGATTTTCCTGCTGTTGAAAGTGGATGTAGGCAAATTTGCCGAACCACTATAAATTTCGTGTCTCTTATATTGTTCTTGTTTTTTCCTATTTTTCTTCTATTTCTTTGCTCATTTTAATATTAATAATTGGTATCAGAACCTGAAGCTCGGTGCTGAAAATCAGTGAAGAATTTCCTGACCTATGGAGAAGTATTGAGCAAAGATGGAAGACGATTGGGTGTTAGATTCTAATGAAGTGGGAGTTTCAGATGATGAAGATGACAAAGTTGTTATGGAAGAGAGTCCCAACTGGGATGATTGGGTTCAAGCTCTCATGTCTTGGTCATGTGGCTCTAGATTGAGTGATGATGAAGTGGGAGCTATTCATCATATGTTTTTGGATGCAATAAATGATGAAGCTGATTTTATTATTGAGGAGTTTCTTGGCATGATGGAATCAGACAGTGACATTGAGCTAGATGAAAGTGTGCCGATGGAAGTAGATGAATCTCCTATTGTTGATCCTAATTCCGTGAGCACTACCCAGGCGAGGTATGTGTGGGAAAGGCCTCTGCAGGATTTGGGAGGCAAGGTTTTTGGCATGCTCGAAGAATCGAAGAGCCTAGAGAGGTTGAAGGAAACAGAGGATACATCTGATGTTGATGTGAAAGCTAAAACGAAACACTATGTACATTGGTGGGATGGCTGGACAAATGAAAAGGATTCGGCTGTAGAGGAGAAGGATTCTGGGTTTGGAGTTGAATTTGAACCAGAAGAGTTTTTAGAAGATCTCAAGATTGAGCTTAGAGCACTTCTTCAATGCACGGGTGATGCCCAACACCAGAAAGCCCTCATGCAGGAGTTACAGAAGAGGGCAGAGGCAGATAACAGTGGTAAGTCTGTAAAGGACCTGGTATTGCTACTCTATGAAATGGTTTTTCTCACTTTTGACTTCTGCCTTGATGATCCAAATACCTTTGCTTCGAAAGTTCATAGGATGTTGAAGCTGGGTCTCAACATTTATGAAGAAGATGTGCAAGTGGAGATCCCGATTCAAACCGCGGATGAGGAAGTTCGTGAAGCTGTTGTTGTAATCACAAAGGAACAGGAAGAACCAATGGTGATAGTTGTGGAAGAGTTGGCTGAGAGAGCAACGGAGGATATTGTCAGAGAGGTCGAGAAGCCTAGATCTAAGCTTCACAAGAAGGAGACGGTAACTATTTTGGAGACCTCTGATAGGGTTGTGTCCTCTTCCGCCAAACCTAGGAAACCATAAGATTTGTCTGCATCCTTATCCTCTTCGCCATTCTCCTCCTCGCTGTAAACCAGAACCAACAGCGCAGCCCCAAATGAAAGCCCAAGCTGCCTCTCACCTATCCTCATTTCTTTAGATTATTAGGGGAGAGGGACCAGTAGTCATGCGGGCTAACTTTGTCAACATGTAACGATTGACTGGAATATCGTAGAACCTTCGAATTTTTTTTTAAATGTAGACTGTCCTCTTATTTATTTATAATTAAGGTTTGGAGGTGTGACTCATCATGCAACTTGCCACATCAGCACATCTATTGAGAAGTGTCTAAAATTTGACTTTTTAAAAGTTCGACCAAAACTTAATCATGGAACCTCCTATAGTCTATAAAAAAATATCATTTATTGCTTGTAGAATATCATATTTTTATTTAAAATAAATTAATATACAACCTAAATGGACCAAATACCTATTGATAGCCATAAATCTTTGATATCTCTAGCTTTTATATTCAACACATATAGACCAATAGTTGAACACAAAAAAACTATTTGTTGTTATAAAAACAACATATAATTATTTAAAATACAACTTATATCAAACAAAAATGGACCAATAGTTGAACACTAAATTTTTTTGAAAATCCTTCACATTTAATAGAAAAATACATGTTACTTATTGTGCACACCTTTTATATTTGTGATACAAACTATTAATATAAAATACTCCAATGCTTGTACATTGCTACCCCAATAGTTGTACACATAAGAACAATATTTTTTCACTATGATAACAATACTTGTTTAAATGAGTGTCTTATTTTATTAAATGATCATTTTATTTTCTAAATGATACACTATAGTGGATAGTTATGATATCTTATTTGAGACAAAAAAATACTTATTTCACTTCTTCATGAATGTATTTATGTTTTTTTAATATAACAATTAGAGGTTCTCATGTGTTCAAGTATGGGTCCACTTTTGATCAACATTTGGTTATTTTTTTATTTACAGTTGGACTATTTATTAACAATATATACTATAAATATGTGGTAAGACTAGGTATTATAATCACGATTTACTGCACGACTATTAGACCCCACATGACTATTGGCCCCTCTCCCCTAACATTTTTTTAATTTAAAAATAATTTCAATTTCAATTAAGCCTGCCTCAAACGGTCAAACCAAAACTAAAAGTAAGAATTTATATTAAATAAATGGAACTAGTTGAGAGTATAACAAATGAAACGGTCAAAAAGACTTGTATCGCTTCCCTGTGATTATGACATTTAAATATATTACAGTAACAGATTCTTTTCTACACTTTTGTGATTTCTAAATGGCAAATCATTGTTTTAACAAGAAAGAGGGAAAATTTAAGAAGATTAACTTCTATCCAGAATACTCAGATCACCAAGATCACTGATAAAGTAAAATCTCTTATTCCTATATAATCTAATCATTTGAATAAGATGGAAAAACTGAGAGCATTTATCAGCAACCCTAGTTCAAAAAGCATGCCAATGACAATCACATTTTTGAAACTCTACTGGCCATTTATATCTAATTACATTTTGAATCTCAATTAGGCAAACACCAAAGTTCTGGTAGTAAAATACCTGAGATGCAGAAGATAGAAGATTAGCCTGCATCACTTGTTTAAGCAAACGGTGTTCATCACCGTAGTCACTCATGGCTACCATAGTCTTATCATGATCTGTAAAGCTCTTGGCAGCTTCCTCCTGGAAATGGACATGTATTTGCTCACTAAAGCCTGCATATGTGCAGATTCCACTCTTAAATTTCGTGTGTGCATAATTTATATACCTTTTGTCTATATAAACACGAAACCAACCTAAGCTGAAATTTTTTGTGTCACAAATCTTGACCATCACAAACTTAAATGTTATCATCTGTTCATCATAAACTTAATATAATGTATTGTTGCCATTTTAATCTGATTTGCAGTCAACACATTTTTAATCTGCAAACATATACAAATCTCATTACCAAAATCATTGTGTAAACAAAAAATCACTAACATTTGGCACATCTTATTTCCCTTATTATGAAAACAAAAATCACAATGACCATGAAGTTGAATTACAGGGGAGAATAGTCTATTAGAGAGAAAATCCAGAACGTCATTCGCAGAAATATATTACTCGTTTCGCAAGGTGAGTGGAGCTAAGTACAACGACTTTTTGTGCTCCCAGCTGGACTGACTAGATCGGACCATACTTTTTTGCCCATTGGGTGAACACGGAGTAGGGCCTTTTCTCTTTTAACTGCAATAAGTTCCCAATCACTGGTAATCCTGGAACACCTGCATCAATTGCATACAAGAATTAATGAATGCCTTTAGAGAAGCCATTAGTATTCTATATGTTCTATTACTGACCTGGTGGATATTTTCTATACATTTTCTTCAGAACTGTTCCCAATAACCAGAGAAACAGGAACGTTGCAACAATTGGAATCCCTAGTGCCTTGAGATCGAAGTCTAACTCCATTGCACCAGATTAACATAAATTGTTGATTGATTGATCCTACAATGATCATACAAGCTGTTGTTACATAAGTTTTTTGTAATGGAAGATACATGATTCAAGGTACTTTGTTCTGTTCTATAATCACTCCTGCAAACACATTTTTTAGTTCTATGTTTGCTCTTGCAAACATCCTTTTTTATATTATTGCTCTTGCAGAACATCTTGTTTTTCATTTTATCGCTCGTGCAAACACTTTGTTTTGTTCTATTGTCGCTCGTCCCATTAACAAGGCATCCTTCAAAAGTTTGATTTCGGGAATCTTTTCTCAATTTACATCTCGAAAATGTTTTGTCTGTATCCTTCAAAATAACCCAACAAATAAAAATAGTTTTTCAAAATAAATAATTATTAAATAATTTTAAAATAAAATAGTTATTAATATATTTTTTAAAATTAAATATAGATTCTACATTATTATTTTTTAAATAGGATTACATGATATCCTTACTTCCTTACTCACAATATCTCAATGTAATTTTGAGTGGGCTTTCGGATTCAAAACTTGTGAAGGTGATAAGTTGCAAACCTACTTAAGAGGTATGGGAGAAGTTGAAAAGCATTTATGAAGTAGATGATAAGGTCAAGCAAGCAAGATACAAAATTTTAAGGCCAAGTTTGAAAGCCTAAGGATGTCAAAGGATGAAAATACTGCAGGCTACATGGACAGGGTGGATGAAATTGTCAATTCCGTCAATGGTTTTGGTGGAAAACTGGAAGAAATTGAAATTGTGAAAGAGGTATTGAGGTCCCTAAATCTTATAGTGCTAAAGTTTCTACTATTCAGGAAGCTCAGAATCTAGATCAATATTATAGATATTAATTGTTTGGTGCTTTAACTACTTTTAAATTAAGAGAGTTTGACAAAGATGCTCCAAGGAAAGAAACTGCTTTTAAATTCAACAAGAAAAAGAGGAATGATGAATCTAACCCACATGATTTTGATGAAGTGGAAGTGAATTTTGTAAAAAGATTGAAAAAGGGAACTAGCAAATATAGAGGTAAGTTACCTTTCAAGTGTTTCAATTGTGGGAAAATAGGTCACTATGTTTCAAAATGTCCAAATAAAATTTCAAATGACAAACATAAAGATCATAAAGGAAAATCCTCCAAGAAGAGTAATTATGTTAAAGAAGATGGTGATAATGAGGAATCAGACTACCCGGATAATGAAAGTGATGAATTTTTGTTCATGACTTTGAATGTTTGAACTAATTCTACTGACCCTGAGAGATGTGTGAAGTAAATTGCTCTGGAAATAGGTCACAATATTGAAGGAACTATGTTGACTACCTTTCATGCAAAAGAGGAGAGAAACTATTGGATAATTAACAATGGATGTTCAAATCATATGGCAGGTGATAAGAGTAAGTTTGTTAACCTTAAGAAATATAATGGTAGTTGTGTTAAGTTTTGTGATGACACATTTGCTAAGATCCATGGAAAAGGTTCAATTAGTTTTGATGGCAAGCATAAGACAGATGATATTCTTTATGTCAAGGGTCTCTAACATAATCTTCTCAATGTAGGGAAAATGTGTAGTAGAGGATACAATCTATTATTTTCGGATGATGGTTGTAAAATCAAAAAAGGAAGCTCTGAAATCTTGGTTGTAGTAGAAACAAGGAAAGAAAGAAATATTGATTAGCTCAAAAGTATTGGTTGTAAGTTCTTTATGACTCAAATCAATGAAAGTTGGTTGTGGCATAGAAGAATGGGTCATATCAATTTTGATATCCTAGTAAAGATTAGCTCTACTCATGTTGTGAGAGACTTACTAAGAATTAAAAAGTCTATCAATGCAATTTGCAAGGAGTGTCAATTCATAAAACAAACAAGGAACGGGTTCAAAACTAAGGAGCATTCTACTACGGGACCTTTAGAGTTGGTGCATACACACCTATTCAGACCTACCAGTTCACAAGAATCCTTCAAGACCTGATAGGTAAATTTTATGTTGTTAATAGATGATTACTCTAGAATGACTTGGGTAACATTTCTCAAAGAAAAAATAGAAGATCTAGATAAGTCTCAAGCATTTAAATCTATGGATGAGAATGAAATGAATTTGAAAATGAAGTGCCTAAGGTCTGGAAAAGGTGGTGAGTTCGCCTCAAATGAGTTTAATAGTTTTTGTGAAGATCATGGGATAAAAAGACATTTATCAGCTCCTAGGCCTCTACAATAGAATGGGGTTGTGGAGAGGAAGAATTAGACAATTCAAGAGGCAACAAGAACCATGTTGAAGGAAGAATATCTACCAAGTGTCTATTGGAGAGAATCTATTCATACCGTAATTTACATTCTCACTAAAGAAAAGCAAGAGTGAACACTTCAAAAAACCCCTATGAGCTATGGTATAAAAAAATCCTCGTGTTAAATATCTCAAAGTGTTTGGAAGTAAATGTTATATTATGAGTGATGAAGAAAACTTGGGAAAGTTTGATGCATGATCAAAAGAAGGAATCTACCTTGGATACTCTACAAAGAGTAAGACATATAGGTGCTACAATAAGAGACTAAAGAAGATAATTGAAAGTGCAATTGTCAAAGTGGATGAAAAATCACATCAAAGTTCAGTGTTGATAAAAGGGTATGAATCTGATGAACCCCTTTGCAAAGAAGAAGAATAAGGAAAATAAATGCTAGTGGAAGAGGAAGAAGCTCTAAAAAAGAACCCTAAGACTCCTAAGTATGTGCGGAAAAATCATTCCGAGAATCAAATAATTGGAGATAAGAGCAAAGGTGCGCTAACACGAAGAAAAGTTGCTTTGGTAGAGGAACATGTAATTTTTTTCACTCTCTATAATAGAACCTAAAACAATTACAAAAGCATGCAGGGATGAAAATTGGATCAATGTTATGGAAGAAGAACTGAGACAAATTGATAAGAATTAGACATGGGAACTAGTCCCAAGACCAACAAACAAGAATGTGATAGGAACTAAATGGGTTTTCCGGGATAAGTTGAATAAGAATGGAGAAGTGATCAGAGACAAGCCTAGGGTTGTGTGTAAAGGCTACTCAAAAGTGGAAGGAATATATTTTGGGGTGATCCCACAATATTGGTTTACAATTTTTGGCCAAACTAGACACTAAAATAATTTTGTTTAACTAAATCTTCACTTTTTGGCACCTATAGCGGCTAAACTGTGAGGAATTTGAAGATGATACAAACTAGCGATTTGTTACATTTTGTCTATAGATTCTAAATATGTTTTTTTCAAAAAATTTGGAATTAGATTGCATTTTTTTTCTATCTCTTTCGAAAACAAGTTTTTTTTAGTAAACACTATTTTTAAGGAGTGACACTCACCGTATACAACATAAATTTCTTTCCATGAAGGATAAAATTCTTTTTTTTTTGAATTTAGATTTGTAACTATGATATCTAGAGCTTCCAATTAGTTTTATAGTGTTTTATTGAATATTTTTTCCTAAATCAAGTTTTGAAGTCAAACTAATTAAAATACAAACATAGGTAGACCGTATACAACATAACTTTTTTTTGTGTGTATCAAAATTCAATTTTTTTTTGTTAGATCAATGACTTCAATATCTAGTGCACTCATATTTTTCAAAAAGAAAATGATAATTTGCTATTTTTCCACATGTGCACAACAGAGAGCTTGATTTCCGGTGAAAAACCTATGTTTAATAAAACTAAAAAAACAAATATATAATAAAACCAAAACATATTAAAAAATCATATTCATTGATAGCTTGTTCTGAGGACTACCATTATCTAGTTGGGTCTATGAAGTCTCCTCCATTTTCATCCTCAACCTGAGCTTCAAAGGGAAAAATTCTAGATTTTTTTGGTGCTAGAGGGTGAGAAGGTGGGAAAAGGGGGGTTTGCTTAAACCAGGGGGGTTCGCTTGAACCAGGGAGGTTCGCTCAAACTAGAGGGGTTTGAGTGAACCCCCTTTCATAAAAGGTTTTCTTTTTGTTTACTCCCAGGAATGGTGGGACCCTGCATTTAATGGGTTCACTTGAACCAGGGTTCTAGTGAACCCCCTTTGGGTTCCCTTGAACCAAAAGTTCGTTCAAACCCCCAAAAACCAATTTTTTTTGCATGGGGTCAATTTTTGCAACTTTTCCTTCCTCACTGTAATTGTAAACCACTTTTGTGGGTTTACCCTTTGAAGAAACATTTTCTCCAGTAGCAAGAATGGAGGCTATTAGGTTGTTTTTTATTTTTGCAGCACATAAAGACTTCAAGTTATATCAGATGGATGTAAGGTTTTCATTTTTGAATGGTGAGTTAGAAAAAGAAGTGTGCATTGAACAACTAAAAAGCTTTCAGTTATTAGAAGATCCTAATATGGTCAAATACTTAAATAGGCTCCTAGAGCTCGGTATGCAAGATTGGACAAATACTCACTACAACAGGGATTCAAAAAGGGTACCATAGACAATAACCTTTACTTCAAAGTTGAGAAAGATCAAATCCTAATTGTGGTTGTGTATGTTGATGATATAATATTTGGAGGAAATGAGACCATGTGTAAAAAAATTATTGAGGAGATGCAAAATGAGTTTGAAATATCAATGTTTGAGGAGATGAATTTCTTCCTTGGGCTACAAATTATTCAATCAAAAAAAGTATATTCATTTCACAATCATAATATGTAAAGGAAATGTTAAATAAGTTTGGAATGGAGGATTCTAAACCAGTATGTACTCGCATGATTCTTGGTTGTAAATTAAGCAAAAATAATGAATCTCCTTTAAGATAAATCACATGATTGGTGGATTACTATATATAATTGCAACTAGACCTGATATTATGCATGTGCAGTATGTCTTGTGGTAAGATTTTAAGAAAATAATAGAGAGTCACGTGTGGTATAAGTCAAAAGGATATTCAAATATTTGAAGGGAACTCCAGACTATGGTCTATGGTATTATAAGGATACTAATTTCTCCTTGAGTACTTATATACATGAAGATTGGGAAAGTTATCTGTATGGCAGAAGAAGTATAGGTGGAGGTGTTTACATCCTTGGAAACAGACTAGTTTCTTAGATAAGTAAGAAGCAGAATTCAATGTCATTATCTGCTACAAAGGTAGAATATATTGTTGCAGCATCTTGTTGTACATAGGTGTTATGGATGAAGTAGACATTGAAGGATATCAGAATATTATTTGATGAACCTATTCCTATTTTTTGTGATGATACAATTGCTATCAACATTTCAAAGAATCCTATAATGCATTCAAGAATAAAGAATATATTTATCCGGTATCACTTTCTAAGAGAGAAAGTTGTTGAGAAGGAAGTGAAGTTGGATTATGTGCCTACAAAGGATCAAATAACAGACATTTTCACAAAGGCTCTTCCAAAAGATACATTTGAATATCTCAGACATAAGCTAGGGGTTATTCCCCTCCTTTCAACTAGATGCATAATATATTTTGCATCTATCCATGGCAGAAATTCAAGATGTGTTCTTTATTCTAGATTGATGAAGGCTACTTCTCAGGGGGAGTAGGTAGTGGTTCTTCTGGCTGGTGCAGTCATGGGGAGTACATATTATGCCTGAAGTGAAGTATGCAAGTGTTGACCTTTTTCATTGATGTCAAAGGGGGAGAGAGAATTCTAAAATACACAGGGAAATAAATGTTCAAGTAAGGGGAACAGTCGCTTGAGTACTGGAGATACAAAATTGCTTTTGTTGTTGATGGTTTTTCAACAGATGTTACCATCAATGACAATGAGGGAAATTGTTGCACTATGTTGTTATCAGTGTTGTCATTGATTTCAGCCTCTACTATGGATATAATGAGAAGGTGTGTATGGTGTTGAGAAAGTGTTGTAGATGCAGTAGGGTTACTTGTTTTCCTAGTGCTTTTGAGAAAATTTATATAATGATTGTACAATGTGATTGGGATGTGTCAACTATATTTTAGTTTTCATTTCTTCATTCTTGAAGATGTGCTTGTGTGGCTTGAAATTGATGATCATAGGTATTTGAAGGTGTTATATATAGAGTTTTAGGTTCTAGATCATGTGGCAGTAGAAGATATGTTTGGCAATGTGTTGGACTATCTTTGACTTGTGAATAGGGATATCTAGGAGAAATGGAATTGCTTTCATTTCTCTATGTCGAATTTTCTTATCTTGTCGATTTGGGAATGTGCTAATGTTTCTTGTACCTACCTTCCCATGGTTTTTTTAGTGCTCAAATATTCCACAAGTTTAGATCACATGAGTTGTATCTCAATGGTAGTTTGACTAGTTGCACAAGATGATAGTATTCCCAGTGGGGTGATCCCACAATATTGGTTTACAATTTTTGGCCAAACTAGACACTGAAATTTTTTTTTCTAACTAAATCTTCACTTTCGGGCACCTATAGCAAATAAACCATGAGGAATTTGAAGATGATGCAAACTAGTGATTTGTGACATTTTGTCTATAGATTCTAAATATATTTTTTTCAATTTTTTTGGAATCAGATTGCACTTCTTTTTCTATCTCCTTCGAAAACTAGTGTTTTTTAGTAAACAACATTATTAAAGAGTGACGTTCAACGTATAACACATAACTTTTTTCCATGAAGGATAAAATTCTAATTCTTTCGAATTTAGATTTGTAACTACGATATCTAGTGTTTCCAATTGGTTTCATAGTGTTTTATTGAGTATTTTTTCCTTAATCAAGTTTCAAAGTCAAACCAATTACAATTCAAACAGAGGCAGACCGTATAACCCGTAACTTTTTTTGTATGTATCGAAATTCAATTTATTTTATTTTGTTGGATCAAGGAAGTTTCAATATCTAGTGCACTCATATTTTTCAAAAAAAAAATTGATAATCTGCTATTTTTTCACATGTGCAGAACAGAGAGCTTGATTTTTGGTGAAAAACCTATGTTTAATAAAACTAAAAAAACAAATACATAATAAAACCAAAACATATTAAAATGATATTCGTTTGATAGCTCATTCTGAGGACTACCATCATCTAGTTGGGTATGTGAAGCCTCCTCCAATTTCATCCTCAACCTAAGCTTTGAAGGGAAAAATTCTGGAGTTTTTAGGTTCCAGAGAGTGAGAAGACAGGAAAAGGGGGGTTTGGGAGAACGAGGGGGTTCGCTCGAACCTTGTTTCAAGTGAACCCCCTTTCAAAAAGGGTTTTTCTTTATTTTTTTGCGAGAACGGTGGGCCCTTGCATTTAATGGGTTCGCTTGAACCAGGGTTCTAGCAAAACCTCTTTTGGTTTGCTCGAACCAATAAGTTCGTTTGAACCCAAAAAACTAAAAATTTTGGCATGGGGTCATTTGTTTCAAGTTTTCCTTCCTCACTTGAATTGTAAACCACTTTTGTGGGTTTACCTAGTGTCATGTGTTTGTACTAGTGTTTTTGAATATTTTGTTGATGTTGGAATATTTCAAGATGTTATGTAATGTTGCTACATAGTCCGTAGGATGTTTTTAGTCTTGGTGAATTGTGAATTTGGTTTCTTGATAGTGTTAATGTTGGTTTGGCCAACCTGGTGTGTTAGCATTGTTTGTGAATGAGCTTCATGGTTTTTGGAAGCCTGGTGTAGCATGTTAGTGTACATTTGGGTCCTAGTTAACCCTTGATGTGGTCTTCCCTCACTTATTTCCACTATGGAGGTGTGTGGCATCAACCTATTTAGTGGTTGCACGTTTGAAGTGCATATGTTTCATTGAAGTCGACTTAGAGGAACTTATTCAAGGTTGTGGAAGGTATATATGCAAGGTAAAATCTTTGGAGATGCTCGTATGGTGTGGAATGACATGTATATGTGATCATGTTTTGAGATCTAAGTGTGAGAAAGAATTCCTAAGACTTCCAGAAGTAGTGAGAAAAAGGTGTCTAAAATATAGTGTGCCAAAAGTCGCAAGAGGTAGTAAGCCAAATGTTGCAGATGGTAAAGAGACATTGTGGTGATTTCTCTAGTTGCTCTAAGGTAGTGAACCTCATTGTAATGGTTTCTTTGTAATTCAAAAGAAGTGATCTTCCTGGGAAGTGAGCCCTTCAAAGTGATCATTTATTTTGGATAGTGAGTCATTTAGGTAGTGATCCTCTTGTAAATAGTTTTGGTATTCATATAGTGAGTTAATCCTCACCATGGTTTTTCCCTTATAGGGTTTTCCACATAAAAATTTGGCATTCTATTATATATGTTTTTGGATGTGTTGTTTCATTTGTCTACATTCCTAATAATATTCTAAAGGTTTTAATGCACAATTGATTCACCCCCCTCTCAGTTTTCTTATGTTTCTAAAAATTGGTATCAAATATGAGGTTCCTTAGAAAATTCTTAACCACTTGAGGTAGATCCGGATGGTACATAGGAATGGTGTCAAAGATCCTATTTTTGATAGAACAAATTATACTTTTTGGAAGGTCAAGATGGAATCCTTTCTCATCCTATTAGGGTTTGACGTATGGAAATCAGTTGAAAATGGATAGACTATTCCTAGTACTCCTCTGAAAAGTGAAGATGATATCAAGGAATATGAGAACAATGGAAAAGAAAGGAATGCTATTTTGAGTGGGATTTTGGATTTAGAAAGTTTGTGAAGGTGATAAGCTACAAAATTGATAAAGATTTCTAGGAGAAGTTGAACAACATTTATGAAGGAGATGATAAAGTCAAGCAAGCAAAGATGCAAAATTGTAAGGCCAAGTTTGAAACCCTAAGGATGTCAAAGGATGAAGATATTGTAGGCTACATGCATCTAGGGTGGATGAAATTGTCAATTCCATCAATGGTCTTGGTGGAAAATTGGAGGAAAATAAAATTGTGAAAAAGTTATTGAGATCCCTTCCTAAATCATATCTAGTGCTAAAGTTTCTGCTATTGAGGAAGCTTAGAATCTAGATCAATATTCTAGAGATCAATTGTTTGGTGCTTTAACCACTTTTGAATTAAGA
Source organism: Sequoia sempervirens (assembly GCA_007258455.2). Lineage (NCBI taxonomy): Eukaryota > Viridiplantae > Streptophyta > Pinopsida > Cupressales > Cupressaceae > Sequoia > Sequoia sempervirens. The sequence goes on from VDFB02000003.1 coordinate 536,305,190, forward strand.
GAGTTTGAGAATTATGGTCCAAGGAAAGAAATTACATTTAAATTCAGTAAGAAAGAGGGGAATGATGAATCTAATCTAGATATTTTGATAAAATGGAAGAAAATTTTGTAAGAAGATTGAAAAAGGGCACTAGAAAATACAAAGGTAAGTTACCTTTCAAGTGTTTAAATTATGGAAAGATAGGTCACTATACTTCAAAATGTCCAAATAAAGTTTCAAATGAAAAACATAAAGTCATGAGGTAAATCCTTCAAGAAGAGTTATTATGTTAAAGAAGATAGTGATAATGAGGAATCGGATTACCCAGATAATGAAAGTGATAAATTCTTGTTCATGGCTTTGAATGTTGGAACTAATTCTACTGACCTTGAGATATGTGTGAAGAAAATTGCTTCGAAACTAGATCATAGTATTGAAGGAACTATGTTGACTGCCTTTCAGGGAAAAGAGGAGAGAACCTATTGGATAATTGACAATGGATTTTCAAATCATATGACAAGTGATAAGAGTAAGTTTGTTAACCTTAATAAATATGATGGTGGTTATATTAATTTTGGTGATGACACATCTGCTAACATCTGTGGAAAAGGTTCAATTAGTTTTGATGGCAAGCATAAGATAGATGGTATTCTTTATGTCAAGGGTCTCTAGCATAATTTTATCAGTGTAGGACAAATATGTAATGGAGGATACAATCCGGTGTTTTAGGATGATGGTTGTGAAATCAAAAAAGGAAGCTCTAGAATCTTGGTAGCATTGGCAATATTAGATATATTTTATATTTTTATCGATATATAACGTTGTATGCCCTTATGGGTTTTTGGTTAATGCAATCTTCTTTACCACTGTTATCCATATTTGCACTACAAATGATTAATTAAATAAATGAATAAATACACAATGTTCATTGTTAGTAACCATAAAATTATTACAAATATCCTAGGCCTCTTTAAGGGGGCAGCCCCCTTTACTTTAAACAATATTGGTAGCACAAGAATGTGAGTTTTTGAATTCTTTATCAAATATATTATGCATGAATTTGAGATCACAAGCATTCGATAACATAATAAAAAGTTACATTGTTATAATGCAACCATAAAAGATATTTTATTGGGTCTAATTCTGTTAGAATTTAGTACATGACATAAAATAGTTAAATAAATAAATTAACATGTTAATTTAATAAATAAATTTGGTTTTGGTAGTTATATTCCCATAATTAGTTTCATAGGGTATAATGGCCTTTTAAAGCCAATACTATGTAATAGATTTCAATGTACTGTGAGTGATTGATTTTTAATTTGAGAGCAATCTCATTTTTTTTCTCTCATTTCAATATGGTATCAGAGCAGGTTTTCTTGACCTCTTTGTTTTCCTTCTATTTGTTTGTCTACATCCAAAGTGGTGTTTACAATGGTATTGTAGTGAAGACCACACACAACTACTATTGTTTTCTACCATTCTTGCATTCATCAAGAGGTGAGCAATGTAGACCATGTGCAACACCCTTTTTTACTCCATCATTCATTTCTCTTTCTCTCCACCATGTTCATTCTTGCCATTGTTTATCACTTCACTCTATTCATTGTTTGTCATTCCAAAATAAAATTAAATTTAAAATTTATATATCCCCCAATTTATATCCAAGTGTTGAAAATTTGGAGGATCAAGGATTCTGAAATTGTTCATATTGCTAGCATCACTCCTATATGTTGCATATCAGCTGAAATCCACTAACGTCTTGCTCATCAAACTTGATATCAGGCATTTTGCATTTTTCATTATGTATTCCATGTTGCTAACCGTTTATGTGGATGCCATCTTTACTTTGTTCTTTAGTTGGTTTCATTGTAGCCAATATTCATATTGGAAGTTTCGGGATATTCCATTGGAGCAAATATAAGAATATCAAAGTGTCACTGCAAAAGGTGTGGTCTATCGATTGTTGCTATAAAAGGCATGGAGAAAGGTAACAAATGATGGCTTGTGATATCCAAAATGCAGCTTTAGCAGAGATAGCAATTTTCATTCAAATGTTGTTTTGCAATTCCACACCAAAATGAAAGTTTGGAAACAATGCATGCAAATTGTGAGAGCATAGATAAGGAAGGTATAAAACCAAACTCCCAATCTTTACCAGCATCACTATGCCAAATTTGGAGCCTTGGATTAGGCTTTGTGCATCCATTGAAGAAAGAAGGAATTTGTATAACTTCAACATAGGAAAGACATGAGTTCTTTCAAATCACCAGAGAATTGTTGTTGAGGCTCATGACAAGGAATTTAGTTTTTTGTTAATGAAATTTACACCCAACAAGAACATGCAATCACGCTTCAGGAAGTTCTTTTGAATCCAGATGATATGCGCCCTCAGAAATTCCACATCAAACTTAACGAATATTTGTACTAATTTCTAGTTTTTTCTCTATGTCAGTACTAAGGGGGGATGTTAGAATTTAGTACATGACATATAACAGATTGCAAAGGTAAGTCTACAAGCCTTTGTGATCATTCTGGTAAACTTTTACAGGTTGATTAAAATCAATAAAAGTTACAATCCAGTTTTTGTGAAGTGAGAACCTACCTATTTACCTATTCCCCGTGTTATGATTTCCTAAGCTTAGATCAACTTAGAATTATTTTTGAGTTTTCTAAAGCACAAGTACATAGCATGGTGAGTAAAATGATGATTACAAAATAGTTTCATATTAGAGAGAAATCCAAGTGTTGATAGTCATGTCAAAAGAAAAATATTGGCTCTCTAGAGGATAAGAATATTTTTTGCAAATGTTGGTGTGTGGTACTTAAATGCCAATTTGTAAAAGGAGCTAAAGATGGACACATACTAGAAGATTTACAGGATTATCCTGCTAAGGCTCAATTAGGATGCTCTACCCCTATTTTTACTAAGGATATGGATTTAATATTGCAGGATAATCATCCTTTGGTTTTGAACTTATCATTCTCAAATAAGAATGAGAATTTTACCTATTATTTCTCATGGTAGATCTACATTGCTCCTATAAAATAAGTTCACCAATCTATTTTAGTGGAGTTGTAGGAAGATTTATATTTCTACATGGGTTACAAATCATTGGTTTTATTATGTCAATAATATTTTTGTCTTGGATGAGGTCGACGAAATTCTTGTTGTTGGTTTTGACTAGGACGTTGAGGTGACTATGCAAAGGTTATCACAAAAGTGACTGAGTATGTTATTTTCTGCCACATTGCCTTCCTAGATACATAACCTTTCACAGAAATATGTGTAGCAAGTGTTTCTACTTCATGAAAGTCTATATTGCATGACAGTCACAAGGCAAAGAAAAGATGACAATAAAAGCTAAGGGACACATAGCAAAAAATGACAGTTCAAAGGGTCAGCCAACATGAACAAAATCCTCATGAAGACAACATAACAAGTCTGCTATATATGTGAAGATAGTGGCAAAAAAACTCACAATGGTAGTGTATTGTGAAATTTTCATAATATGGCCACAAGACAATCTTTCACATAGGTCACAAAGGTTGGTAGTGAAAATTCAAAGAAGCATTGTATCAATCTTATCGTCATTTTCCCATGTTAGAAGTGCTCCAATGAAGGGTTATATGCATGATGAGCAATGATCCCTTGTAAAAATGATATTTTTTTTGTAAAAGTTGGCAAAGAATAGGGTTGAAAACCAAAAGGAATTAAAGCAATCTCCTAAAGAAGAATTTGCATGCATAGTGAACATGTGGTGGTGGTCTAATAGTGAAGAAATCATTTGATCACAATCTTAGTGCAAAGCAAGGATTTTGATAAAGGGATTATGTAATGAAGGACCAAAAAGTAAGTTAGAGAAAAGCTCAATGGCTGAAGAAGAGGACAATTCCAAATAATGATGAAGGTAGAACTTCCATAAAGAGCTACAACAAGCAAGAGATTTAAAGGAAAGTGATCATAATAGTTTGATGACAGTCAATTATTTCTCCAAAATATGACATAGTCATGGGGTGGAAATTCATACTACAAGAAAATAAGGTTTGATAAGACATGTAAGAGATCACAGATGATAGACCTGCATTATGTTTTGGATTAATTCACAAAGATTAAAGGGGAAAAGACCATGAAGTGGGCAGATACCTTATGCATATGCCCTGATGGAAATAATCACTCATATAATAGATTAGTTGAAAGAAATATTTCATATTGGAGGAATTCTTAGGTATCAATTACAATTGCCAACTAAGAAACACCTAAAAAGTTGTAACAAAAGAAAATGTTGTCATTTTCCAATCAAAGACACTTACTATATTATCTCAATAGAAGCTTACACAAACTTGTGCTTACGGTGCAAGTTGTGCCAACAAGAAACTAAGAAGGTTAGTTGGTAATCAAGGATTCTTATATCGGCCTTACATGCTAACCATGTTGGCTATTGCAACAGTATGTGTGTTTTATGTTTGTTCAAGGGCCCCCAACATATTGGCTCAATTTCACCATTCAAGTGGGAAAATATTGGTTTTGGCTTATATGTAATATACCAACACTGCAAATGTCTTCTTTCAAAAAGTATAAAACTATCTCACTACCATTTTGTGTCTCATCCTCATGTTTCAGAGTAATTCAGACACCCCATTGATGGCAATCATTACTACCATAGAAAGAATTATTAATGCTTTATTATTAACATTTCCTAACTACAAGGGTATTTTTAAGTTGGATAAAATAGTTAGACTTGGAATCCTTGATTGATACATAGCACAAAATCTTTGATTTTTTAATACACGGGAGATGGTTCATAAAAAAAGTCAAGGAAATAAATAGAAAATAACCAATGTTTGCATAAAATTGTAGATGACATTATAGTGGTTAGCACTTCTAAATATATACCTTATTTAGTTAATTTTGAGCAGCTTAAGCCTATGCCAGATCAATCAGGTGCAACTTCACTTGCTTGAGTGCTCTTAACTGTAGCAGTTTTGATCCTTGGCACTGTGATAGGTACTATCATTCAGTTTATAATAGTTCTTCAAATGGCTTCAATAGGATTCAAGCATATCTCAACATGGGAGAGGTGATAATTCAAGATGGAGTGGGAATGGTAATGTAATATACCACTTAAAAGAGGGCTACATGAAGACAAAGGATAGTCATAAGTGATAGTACATTGAAAGGAATGATTATAAATTTTTTGAAGGTATAAGAAAAATTACTCTAGTTCTTGTCATTGGAGTTGCTAAAAAATTAAAGTTGACTATCAGTTTCCCCTCAACCTATTAGATTTGATATGGTGGCTTCAAAGGTGTTATTGCAAGGCAGAGCAAAACTTGGAAGCACAAATAAACTGTCATTGAGGCCCAACATGAAAAGGTTTGAATCTCAACATGACATTTTAGAAATAATCACTTTGACATGTTTCCAAACCTGCTTTCTTAACAGGTAGATCATCTCATCAACTCTGAGAGTTCTTGACAGCACTTTCAGTGAATTATGAGATTCAATGGTACATAATCTTAGTCAAATAATTAGAAATTTTGAAATGGCATTTGATAGATTGACCACACCATGTAGGGGGGAGATTTACAATATACTGCTACTGTGATGCTAAGTGCTAGTTTTAAACCTAAAATAGAACCACATTCAAAGGATATGTTTTCTTCTAGAAGACCTGCACAATTAGAGGAGCTTCTTAGAAAATCTAAAATTTATGTTTTTGATGGAAGATGGTTAATGGGTTGCTTGGATGAAATAGGGGAGCTTGAATATGGGCAATGTTTCATCAAAACAACCACAGAGATCATGACATCATTTATTAAATGACAAAGTTTAGAAGATAGTTGATAGTAACTGAAAGCATGAAGATAGTGTTGGCACCTTCAAAAATTTCAAATTTTGAGTGCCCATGTTGAAAATTTTTGCTCTGCACACTCTGAAGTACCCCTAAAAAATTTGCTAAGTGACCTACTTTGGAGGGTCATAGTTCAAAACCAATTGATTTTCATGACAAATGGATTTTTGCTCTCCATTCTCCCCACATTCATATGCTCCTTGGTCCATTTTCAAAGTCATAGGATCTGATTTGATATTTTTACCAAATCAAAAGCAAATGCAGTTTGTTCAGTTTTTACATCTGCATTTCCAGAATGTTTCAAAGTGGTCAAGTTTGACCCTTAATATCTTTTGACGAATGTGGATTGAAGGAAATCCCTCTTGCACATGTACTCAATGTACCCAAATGACCTAGTGTGTCTAGTGGCAGTTTCCTAGGAGGTCATTTGGTATTTTTTTGAAGTGGCAACTTGGTGAGCTTTAATTGGTTTTGAATAGGAACAGTTGTAGAAAAGTCTGAGTGAGCCACTTTGTCGATTAATATTTTTTGCCTCATGATATGTTTTCCCAGGCCATTTATTGCACTAAATTCTTGGGTCAAATTTCTACATTCTTGCTCAATTTCAAGGTCTCAGTATAAGTTCAGATGGGTTATTTAATCATTTTCTGATCACGACAGGGCCAAAAATGGTGTTCCAAAAAGTGTCAAATTTTGCAAATCTAAGGACAACCCATTTCTTGTTTTGGCTTGAAATGTGTACAGCTCCATTTTCATCAAAATCGGAGATCATATGATGTATTATTTTAATGCATATCAGTTGCGGCAAACACCTCTGACAAGTCAGTTTACAAAGGAGGTACCTAAAATATTTCGACAATGCATGTTTTGAGGAAATGGGTTTTCTCTAAATAATTGATTATGTCCCTACACAATTTTTTCGTAACTCCCAAATTGCTTGCAATATTTTTTTCTTATTTGAGTTGTAGCCGAAATTAATTTTTCCCTATTCTTTAATGTTTTGTTGCAATTTATTTAATATTATAAGGGCAAAAATACACGAGAAAAGAGGGAAATTAGGGTATTTTTTAATATTTGATGTTTTATAAAGTTCAAACTTTATAAAAAAAAAAATTCACGACAGTCTGTGAGCCACTAGAGCTTGTGGGGAAGCGGGGAGAGGAGAAGAAGCTTGCATAGGGATTGAGGGGGATTAAAACATTTTTTTTAATGATTTTGTTTAAACATTGGATGGCAGTTATATGCAATTTTTATTGTTTGCCCGTTAGCCGTGAAGGCTTTTGCTTACGGCAGGAGAGAGTCACAAGGAGGCGAGGAGAATGCTGGGAGGATGTTAAGAGCAATTTTCATCTCCAATCTCTATTGCAGTAAAGATTGAAATGTTTCCTTCTCCATGGAGGTTCCTCTGAGGTGTTTTGGGCGGATTCAGGCAGGAATTGGAGCAGATTACAAACTGCAATCACGTTTTTTGGTTTGGGGCAGATTTTTAGTGTTATTTTTGAGTTGTAGATCATGGTTTTTGCTTCCAAAAGGTGCCCCAACCATTCCTCTAGCTTGGGCAGAAATTTTAATAGTGTTTAATACACTTTTTGGTTGCTTGCAAGCTCAAAAATGCCCTGCAACTCATTAAAACGCCCAACAAGTTTTAAGAATGCTCCGGAAAGTTGAAAATGATCAAAATTGTTTGAAGGAACCCTATTTTTGGCACTTAAATCCAAAATTTCTTCAAGATTAAAACACATTACAATGTAGAGCAATAGCAGCCATTATCAAAGAGGAGTTGTAGAGATGAGTTAGGGAAAGCTACAAAGGAGCTCAACAAGCATTCCCCTCAGCCCGTGAAGAGAAGAGATGATGTCATCATAGAGGCATAGGGGCACGTGGATTGGTCTCCTAGAGGAAATATTTTAATCTTTAAAAATATTTCATCTTTATTGTTTTATGGTTTCCCTATGAGCCCGAGCATCCATCACCAAATAGCAATGGGAAGCGGGGATTGAAGGATATAGGCCAAGGTGGGCCTGTGAGAAAATTAAAGTGCACAGGTAAAGTCTTTCAATAAGCCCCATAAAATATTCGAATGCCACCACATTTTAAGGATAAAGATATTTAGTATAAAGTGAGATAAATACTTGTAAAATATAAAGGGCACAAATAAATGTTTTATTTTGCCCAATTAAATATTCTTTTAAATTTTTACCATTTCAGGGGCTTTAAGTGATAGGAAATGGGTAAATATCTTATTTCTCCAGGAATGAATTAAATTTCTTCACTTATAAAGTGAAAAGTGAAACATCGCAGGTAAAGATTTTTATGCAGCTCAATGCAAAGTTGAAAGCCTTCATTATAAAGTTAAAAGTATTTATTTGTTGGCAAATGAAATGAAGAGTGCAGCAAAATAAGAGGGCAAAATAAACAGAGCTTTCACGGGAGAGTGAAATAAATTTTCAACTTCAGAGAAAAACAAATGGGTGGAGTTTTTTCACAAAGAATCTGATAGTTAGTTTTTTACCACAGGGGTAAATGAAGAGTGATTTTCACCACATGGATAAAATGGAATGAAGACTTTCACAAAGATATTTTTCAGTTGCAAGGATATTTTCAACAACAAGGGCATAGTGAAGAAAATCATTATGATGGAGAATTTTTTTTGTTAGAGGGGCAGCAAGTGCAAGATGCATGAATCTGGGAGCATATTGAAACTTCTTCAACAAGCAAAGGTAGTTACAAATCAACGAGAGCTGAAGATGTTAGATGTCAATTGAAGATGTAGTTTTAGGGTTTCTCCTTCTATATCTTCTTTCTTCTTCTCAGTTGTACAGGTTCTGAAACTTTTGGTTTAGGGGAAGGAAATAGATAATGCTTAGCTAGGAATTGGGGTTTTACTTAAAGTAAATGAATGTACAGACTTTTGTAACAGTTTCAATTAGTTTGAGCAAATCAATAAAAATATTGCAGAAGTTATCTCCATTTTGTGTTCTCAAATTGCATATGGATTTAAAAATATATCAATGATATGTTGATTTTTCGTTGCAATCTCTTTACAGTTGTGTAATTTTGTATATGGGTTTCTTCGAGTTAAGAATAAAATTTTGTATGCAAATTACTGTGGGTTTGAGGGAATGGAATGGATCTTCAAGTATGATCATGCAGTAATATTAGAGGTCACATTAATGTAAACCATTAAATGTCAAAGGGCCACTAATTTGATATAAGTTGTTTAAGTTTGCATTCATGAGCTTAGATTTGACTCCATGTCTTAGGATTAGGCATTGATCTGTGATATTACCCAAGACATGTTCAAAAACAATCTAATCATAATAAATCTCTATTACTTTGGTCCTTTTGTTTTGTTGTTTAAGTTATATTTGCTCCATATATCTTCATGATATTTGAAAGAGTATAGAGGCTGAATTTGAGAGAAGTTTATCTATTAACCCTCTATGTGTTTGATATGAAGATCTAGCTAAATTATGTGTTCTCAGCAATGTTCAATGCAAATGGGATTATGCTCGAACTTGGTAGAATATGAAATACCCATCACTCATATACCTGGGAACTATCCACTTTCATAGGTTTGTAATTAGCTGTTTGGCATGAGTTTATCATACATGCAGGCCTACAATTAGGAGCACCCTCCTGATTCTTGTGGAGCTCAAACTGTAGAAGGATTTCATAGCCTTGTTCGTTGGCTTTTCTTGTCTTCAACTTGTTGATAGTGTAGATTCATTGTTCTAAATATTGAATCCCCTAGTTTAGGCATTGTGTTTCTCCTTAGGGTTGAAGGTTGCAAGAAAAAAAACCAACAGATTAGCGACTCTACTAGGGAAAGCTCCAGCATTATCCATTTAAAAAGAGTCAATCAATTTGTTGATCTATAGTTTTGGGTCAAATGATCCAATGACCTGCATACTTGAAGGAGATTGCTGCAACATTTCTGGTGTATTCTTGAAGTTTGGTGCTCTGATGGTGGAGAGAACTCAAAAATACAAAAGATCTTGAAAGAAGTTTTCTACTGCTTGAAGATCTTTTCCTCTTTCAAAGAGGTGGCGACTTTACATAATTTTCTACATCATCAAAAGAGTTGGTTGCAGCATGTCTCGGGTATTTTTCTATTGTAATATTTATGTATGAAGGTTTTCAACAAAAAATTCTAGTTGATATTGTCCCTTATTCAGTATATTAAGATACTAGTAGAAAGGGAAATGAGAAAGTAGGATATTCTGAAAAAGATATTGAGAAGAAATTAATTGTAGAGGGAACACAATTTTATTTGCAAAAATGTATTGTTGTCCTAGTTCTCCCTCTACAAGTTGTAATATCATGCCTAGAACATAGTCATGTCCTCAAAGGAAGGTGTTCACTAGTGAGAGATATGACACTCTGGATTTTAGTAAAATCCAGGGTTACCCACATTCTGTCCCAAGAAGAATTAATGAATTTTTGCTTAAGTTTAGAGGAGGTTTTGAAGAATCAACATCACAACATGTACAAGGTTTTCTTGATGTAATGGAAGATTGTTAGATTGTAGGGGAAGATGTTGTCATGAATTTTTTTGTAAGAACTTTAGAATATATTGCTAGAAATACTGGTTTTCTAGTTTACCAATGCATTCCATATGTCCATGGCAAGAGCTTGAGAAACTGTTCATTGATGAGTTTAGTGAAGTGAATGATGACTGATTGTCTGAAGAAAGAAATCTACACACCCAAGAAGAATATGAAGAGAAATCTAAAAATGTGGTTGAACTTATGTCACCTATTGATGCATTGTGTGATATAGAAAGGTTTAAGGATGAATCCATCTATGATTTTCATGATAGATTCATGAGATTTTTGCTTGCTATATACCAGAATCAAAAAGACCTGGTGAGTTATTTTAAATTGATTTGTTTTGTGAGAATTGTGAGTCAAGTCTAAGTACTATGCCAGCTCACTTGAGGCTCTCTAATCTTAAATGTTTATATCAATGGCTATCAATAATTGAAGAAATGATAGAGAAGTATGGAACTAATCTCCTGAATAGCTTATGTGATGGTACGTTTTCAAGATTTCATCAAATGGATCTAGATGGTATAGAAGAAGACAATGATAATGCATCATGTAATGATAAGAGTTTTGTTTCTGAACAACCCATGGAGAAAATGTACCCTGATAAATATTGCAACCATGATGGTCATGAAGAGATAGATGAAACATTTGAAGTTTCTTCTATTTGCTTTGAAAATATAGAAATAGAGAGCAGATTTTCTATATTAGATGAAGGCTGCAATGATGCAAGTGATATTAAAAGTATTTTCTCTTCTATAGACTTTGAATATAAAGTTGAAGAGCATACCGATTTCGAAGTTTCATGTCTTCATGATGAAAACAATGATGTTGTAGATGGAAGTTTGCAACTATAGCTAAAAAGCATTCTTGTCTAGATGATCAAGATGATTTCAACTCTATATGCAACCCTAGTGATTGTGATTCCTTTCAAGAGGAAGAGGTAGAATTGATTTCTTTGAGTAGAAAGTTGTTAAATAAAGAAAATGATGAGAAATTTTTTGAAACCTCACAAGAACATCATGATGAATATGAGTTGAACAAACTCTTAGAAGAAAAAATGTGTGATCAGCAAAATTATGATGCATCTGACAAGGTATGCAATGAATATCAATTGGAAGGATCAACCACAAGCAGTTACAATGAAGAAACCATTGATGGTTCTTAGTTTGACAGTGAAGAAGATAGCCTTGTTGATTGTTGCAGTAGTGTGAACAGAGGAGATATGTGTGCAAGAGGTTCATTGGATGAATTGATTCAAGTAGTTGGTCATGAAGAGCATGCATATGTTGATATTGATAAACAAGGAACTCATGTTTTGTTTGATGCTTTACCTTCTTCTACTTATTTTTCTGACTTTGAAGTTATCACCGAATGCTTGCATTATGATAACATTATTTTAATGCATATCAGTGCATTATTATTTTAATGCATATCAGTTGTGGCAAACACGTCTGGCAAGTCAGTTTACAAATGAGGTACCTAAAATCATTGGACAATGCATGTTTTGAGGAAATGGGTTTTCTCTAAATAATTGATTATGTCCCTATGCAAATTTTTGTGGCTCCAGTTTCCCTATTTGAGTCACAACCGAAATTAAATTTTCCCTATTCTCTAATGTTTTGATACAATATATTTAAAACATTTTATATATTTTAAATATTATAAAAGAAAAAGTGCACGAGAAAAGAAGGAAATTAGGGCATGTTTTAATATTTGATGTTTTATAAAGTTCAAACTTTATAAAAAAAATTTAATGACTTTGTTTAAACATTGGATGGCAGTTATATGCTATTTTCGGCAACAGAGAATCAAGGGGAGGTGGGGAGAATGTTGGGAGGATATTAATAGTAGATTTTCATCTCCAATCTCTATTGCAGTAAAGATTGAAGTGTTTCCTTCTCCATGGAGGTTCCTCTAAGGTGTTTTGGGGATTCAAGCAGGAATTAGAGCAGATTACAAACTAAAATCTTTCGACAATGCATGTTTTGAGGAAATGGGTTTTCTCTAAATAATTGATTGTCCCTAGTTGCAAATTTTTGTGGCTCTAGGTGTCCTCATTTGCCTGCAAAAAAATTTCCCTATTTGAGTCATAGGTGAAATTAAATTTCCCCTATTCTCTAATGTTTTGATGCAATATATTTAAAACATTTTATATGTTTTAAATATTATAAAAGCAAAAGTGCACGAGAAAAGAGGGAAATTAGAGCATGTTTTAATATTTGATGTTTTATAAAGTTCAAACTTTATAAAAAAAATTAATGACTTTGTTTAAACATTGGATGATAGTTATATGCTATTTTCGGCAGCAGAGAGTCAAGGGGAGGCGGGGAGAATGTTGGGAGGATGTTAAGAGCATATTTTCATCTCCAATCTCTATTGCAGTAAAGATTGAAGTGTTTCCTTCTCCATAGAGGTTCCTTGAGGTGTTTTGGGGATTTAGGTAGGAATTAGAGCAGATTACAAACTCCAATAACATTTTTTGGTTTGGGGCAGATTTTTAGTGTTATTTTTGAGTTGTAGATCATGGTTTTTGTTTCCAAAGGTGCCCCAACTATTCCTCTAGCTTGGGAAGCAATTTTAATAGTGTTTCATGCACTTTTTGGCTGCTTGCAAGCTCAAAAATGCCATGCAACTCATTAAAACACCCAACAAGTTTTAAGAATGCCCAGGAAAGTTCAAAATGATCAAAATTGTTTGAAGGAACCCTATTTTTGGCGCCTAAATCCAAAAAAATTTCAAGATTAAACCACATTACAATGCAGAGCAGTAGTGGCCATTATCAAAGAGAAGTTGCAGAGATGAATTAGAGCAAGCTGCGAAGGAGCTCAACAAGCATTCTTGTCAGCCCATGAAGAGAAGAGATGATGTCATCATAGAGGCATGAAATATTTTAATCTTTAAAAATATTTCATCTTTATTGTTTTATGGTTTCTGTGTGAGCCTGAGCAAATTATTGCTTCCATCACCAAACAACAACGGGAAGCGGGGATTGAAGGATAGAGGCCAAGGTAGGCCCGTGAGAAAATTAAAGTGCACAGGTAAAGTTTTTCAATAAGCCCCTTAAAATATTCGAATGCCACCACATTTTAAGGATAAAGATATTTATTATAAAGTGAGATAAAAACTTGTAAAATGTAAAGGGCATGAATAAATGTTTTATTTTTCCTGATTAAATGTTCTTTTAAATTTTTACCATTTCAAGGGCTTTAAGTGAAAAATGTAGAACGGTGAGGATAGGAAATATCTTATTTATTCAGGGAATGAATTAAATTTCTTCACTTATAAAGTGAAAAGTGAAACATCACTGGTAAAGATTTTTATGCAGCTCAATGCAAAGTTGAAAGCCTTCATTATAAAGTTAAAGTCTTTATTTGTTGGCAAATGAAATGAAGAGTGCAGCAAAATAAGAGGGCAGAATAAACAAAGCTTTCATGGGAAAGTGAAATAAATTTTCAACTTCAGGGCAAAACAAATGGGTGGAGTTTTTTCACAGAGAAGCTGGTAGTTTTTTTACCACAAGTGTAATTGAAGAGTGATTTTCACCATATGGATAAAATGGAATGAAGACTTTCACGAAGATATTTTTCAGTTGCAAGGATATTTTCAACAGCAAGGGCATAATGAAGAAAATCATCATGATGGAGAATATTTTCTATTAGAGGGGCAGCAAGTGCAAGATACATGAATCTGGGCGCAGATTGAAACTTCTTCAGCAAGCAAAGGTAGTTACAAATCAATGGGAGTTGAAGATGCCAGATGTCAATTGAAGATGTAGTTTTAGGGTTTCTCCTTCTATATCTTCTTTCTTCTTCTCATTTGTACAGGTTCTAAAACTTTTGGTTTAGGGGAAGGAAATAGAGAATGCTTAGCTGGGAATTGGGGTTTTACTTACAATAAATAAATGTACAGACTTTTGTAACAGTTTCAATTAGTTTGAGCAAATCAATAAAAATATTGCAGAAGTTATCTCCATTTTTTGTTCTCAAATTGCATATGGATTAAATATATCAATGATATGTTGATTTTTCATTGCAATCTCTTTGCGGTTGTGTAGTTTTGTATATGGGTTTCTTCAAGTTAAGAATTAAATTTTGCATGCAAATTACTATGGGTTTGAGGGAATAGAATGGATCTTCAAGTATGATCATGCAATAATATGAGAGGTCACATTAATGTAAACCATTAAATGTCAAAGGGCCACTAATTTGATATAAGTTGTTGTTTAAGTTTGCATTCATGAGCTTAGATTTGACTCCATGCCTTAGGATTAGGCATTGATTTGTGATATTACCCAAGACATGTTCAGAAACAATCTAATCAAATTAAATATTTGTTACTTTGGTCCTTTTGTTTTATTGTTTAAGCTATATCTGCTTCATATATCTTCATGACATTTGAAAGAGTATAGAGGATGAATTTGAGAGAAGTTTATCTATTAACCCTCTATGTGTTTGATATGAAGATAGCTAAATTATGTGTTCTCAACAATGTTCAATGCAAATGGGATTATGCTTGAACTTGGTAGAATATGAAATACCCATCACTCATATACCTAAGAACTATCCACTTTCATAGGTCTATAATTAGTTGATTGGCATGAGTTTATCATACATGCAGGCCTACAATTAGGATTATCCTTCTAAGTCCTATGGAGCTCAAAGTGTAGAAGGATTTCATAGCCTTGTTCATTGGCTTTTCTTGTCTTCAACCTGTTGATAGTGTAGATTCCTTATCCTAAATATTGAATCCCCTAGTTTAGGCATTGTGTTTCTCCTTAGGGTTGAAGGTTGCAAGAAAAAGAACCAACAAATAGAGACCTTCATAAATAAAAAAATGTGTGATCCCTTAGTCCTATAATCATTCCCAAGGCCTTTTTCACATGTCCTATAAACTTGGAGACAAGGTCAATGCAGTTTAAAGGAAGTAATGAGCAGTCATGAGAAGTTGGATAGTATCTAGGAGGAGGTTGAATGAGTTGCACAACAAATGGAGAAAATATAGAGCAATTTGACCTAGTTTAAGGTAGTGGAGAGCATCTAGGATCTATTCAAGGAATAGGGTCAAGGTGAGAATTTTTCCTCATTCAAACACCTTTTTGGTGAATTTTAAGGGGCTATAAAGTAGGGGTAACTGTTTTGGACGCCCAAGAAGTTTGACCCAGCAAGTTGAAGTAAACACTTGTCTTTGCTTTCTCAACACATGTTCCTATTTTCTAGCAAGTTGTTGAGAAGCTTATAAGCAAGTCTAAGGGTAAATTTTTTCTAGCTCTTACTCTCTAAGTTTTGTAAATTGTAACTTATTTTAAGAGTCCTTTCAAGATGGAACAACTTTGTAACTCCATTTTCAAGCATGTATAGCAGTATGTAACACTTTTTTATCAATAAAGATAAGTTACCTTCTCATTGTTGTTTATTGTGCAAATATTTTAATATAGTTGATGTAATCTTGTGGTGATATATTTTCCCCTCGATTTTTGTCCTATTTTCCTTACCCTTATGTAGAAAGTATGCATTTTTACAAGTCATAACTTGTGTTAACCAATTAAGAATAGATTTTAATTTGTGATAGCATTCATAGCTCCTTTTAAATGCTATCTTTGATACACTAAACCTTGTTGTGAAACACTTTTGCAAGGACATACAAAATATTGAGTTGTGTATGCGATCCAAACAACAATATAGGCTCTACAAAATCATTTGGTGCATCACCTTATTAGTCATAGGTTTCATTTTATGTTTCATTTTCACCCTTTTCTCATCATGTAGCAGTGGGATAGGTTAATTAGGTGAATTCTCAAAGGGAGCCAACCCTCTCTGGAGGTTGATCTACACCATTTGAGCCCACACTCAGGGAGATCACCCCATGTTTCACAAGGTGGCTAAGTGATTATATCATCTCACAAAGGGTGCACACTTTAGTGACAACAATAAAAATTCTATTAATAGCAATAAACTAGTTTATGTTGCACATCTTTGTTGGATTCAAAAATATATATACTAGAGATTTCTTTGAGTAACTATGTGAAAATATTATGAACTTTGTGTAAATGTAATTATCTACTTGTTTCCATTAAATTATATTTGGTATAGGAAAAGAGGATACTCATGTAGTCCAAAATACATGATTATCATCTTGGGATGTTTTTTAGTGGTAGCAATAGGTGATTTCATAGCACATGTTATGCACACTAATTATCTTCTATGTAATATGATATTTTTTATTAAATTTTTATTGAAGAATAATATTACATTCTTTACAATAAGAGTGTGTATGGAAAATTTGTAAAAGTTACAAGATGGAATATTTAGCATATAAACTTGCATTATCTCCTTTAAAAATTGTTATTTACTTCATATAATCTTAATTATGTTATTTACTAGCAAATTATTTCTATTTGATCTATCTTTGAATTAAAAGATATAGATTTTTAAATAAAACTATAGATGAAATTAAAGTGATAGATTTACTAATATCCTAGCTATTTTTTATGAGTTATGATGTAGATTCAACTTAAGCTGCTCAAGGCAACAATTGAAGTATAGGGGGGGAAATGTTATAAAAAATTCCCCAACGTGAAAATAAAGTTATGAAAGAATTAAAGGGAGCTAAAGAAATTAAAGTATAATATGATCATTTGGTTAAAATATAGATTAATATATAATATTTACTCTTTTAAAAGGGATGAATAATTGTATTTATTAAATAATAATTATTTAGGAAACCTTTGTGAAAGGGTGTGATGGTTTATAAATCACCCCTTGAAGGTTATATAAAGAAGTTATGTGAGACATGGAAAAGGATAAGAAGATCACTCAAACAAGAAGAAGGTGGTTTGGTGGGCTATGGGCATTGGAGAAGGGGGTACACAAAGCGTGTCCAACTTAGGGTACATAGAACACTTAGGATTTTATTGGATAGGGCTTTTGTGCAAGTAGGCACACATTCTTCCCTATGAGTAGGCACATTTTTTTTACATGGGTTCTATGGAGTGTGTCATAGCTATGAGGGCCAAGACCATTGAAATATTTATAGGTTGATAATGACCATTCCAAGTACTCTAATTCAATTAAGTATTAGAAACCCTTGATGTTAAAAGATACTATAAATATTATATATGAAATTGATGATAATATAATTGAACTTATGGTTGTGTTACTACTATGTCAATTATTGAATTTAGAACACTTTCCAAATTATCACATGTATAGTTTTCATTTATTATTTTATATTAGTTATTCTCATCTATTTTAATAACATTGTATTTTGTAAGTTATCTTAACTCCAATACTTAATCTATTAAATCCCTTGCTAATACTAAAATAACACTGGGATAAAAGTGGCATAACAACTTGGATACAAATTTGTGTAGATTATTGTGTTGTGAATAATTTTCTACCATCATTGCCTTCTTAGTAGAGAATGTTGATCCATGTGGAATTAATGTTTTGATGGACATTTTGTGCACAAAAAAGGAAAGGTTAAATATGGAAGCACTATTAAGGGGGAACAAATTAAGATAGATACAAATGTTATAGGTTCTAATGGCATTAGTGGGGAAAATAAAATAAAAATGAAGATGCAAAAATATTATGCAAATAAGTTCTACATGAAAAAGAGACAACTTATTTCTTTATGGTGGTTGGATAAGCTACAAACCTCAACACAAATTTGAAGGAAGAAGAGAAAATAATGGAGGCAGAGATAGTAAGTGATGTCGTCTACCCAAGAAGAATCTATTTATTTTCCTTAGTTCTAAAATGATTTAAATTTTTAAGAAGTAAAAGGAAAGGCTTTAAAATGTTGTCTTTTATCTATTTGAACAGAGATGATCTTCCCTTTAGGAATTCTTTAATAACTACATTTCTTATATCTACAGAAATATGATGGTTAATTATATTTCCTTCTAGAGGTGGTTCAAAAGAATATATTTTTATGTTAGGAATCCAAGTATGCAAAAAAGGGTTTTATATTGATTTTTTTTAAAGATGGAAAGTTTTGTGTTTAGGATTTTTCATGGTCTCCTAATCTTAATCCCTTGGATGTTTTATGTTCCACTCCTCACTAGATTCTATTCCAAAATATTCTTACACAAATCTAGTTTCTTCTAATACATTCTTTGTATCCTTTGGGGAAGCTCTTAAAGGTGGAAATCACTTGTTTTACCTATTCATGTTTAAATGCTATGGTTTTTATTTCTATTAATTTCAAGAAATATGTTCTAGTTTGAGAATGGAGGTACAATGTTAAATTAAAGGATTAGGTAGGTTTAGATCTTTTTTTCTATGTAAGGATGACATTATCACCTAAGGAAGGATTGTCTTGTGTTGAGGAAAAACAAAGAGATCTCTCACTCTACAAATCTTTCCCTACTATTAAGAAAGTGTCTGAGTTTTTCAAGATAGGAAACTTAGTAACCGTAGCAATAATAATAAGGTTGAATTTTTTCTTAGGAAATATTTATGAATCTTCTATTGAGTATAAGGTTAATTCAACTACCTTTAACCCTATGATTATGGAGGATAGTGGTGATGTGCATTACATCCTTATCCTTATTGGTCATAACAAATTTCCTATGGACTACTTTATGTTGGAGTTTATTCCTCAACCCTACAACTCCCAACAATCAACTAAAATCAAAGATCTATCACAAAAAAGAGTAAAAGTAATGGATTTTTTATAAAATTTTAAGAGTTTTATTGAGATAAAAAAGCATGAATAATGATACAATATACAATCAATTACCATTATAAAGGATAAAGAAACCCTAAGTGAGGATTAAATTAGATCATGACATGTGTCCTAATCCTATGACTTAACACAAAAAATCATATGACCTAAGTAAGCTTAAGTATGCTAGTGTAAAAATGAACCTAATAATTAAATAATTATTTAAGAAATTACCTTTTTACTCTAATACCCCCTTTAAAAACAACTTAGTGAGAAGCTAAACTAGTACATATAAAATAAAAAATGGATCTCAAAAACTAGGCTTGATGAGGTACCCATGTACAAATGAAAAAGAATATCTCTCACAACCAAAGAAAATGAGAAAATGTCATGGAAAAAATAATCTCTAAAAAAGAGAATTAAAAATGTGAAGTAGGACTCAAGTAGATCCCGCAAGGACAACTTCCTTCCCCCCAATCTTCAATCACAACTGAAGATAAAAAGGAAACACCAAAGGTCTAGTAAAGATGTTAGCAACCCACTCCTCAATAGGAAATACTCTAAAAGGAGATGACCGTCATGGACGAGTTGTTGAATAAAATGTATATGTATCTTGATGTGCTTCATCTTCTAATGATCAGCTAGGTTGGGCACAATGTAAATGACACTTTATTTATCACACCAAAGAAGTATAGGACTATAAAGTGGTAGACCAAACTTTTTCATAGTTTGTTAAAGCCATAAAACCTTCTAGTTGGTAAGAATTACACCTTGCTTCTCAACCTTATAAAATAAAAATGGATCTCAACAAGTAGGCTTGATGAGGTACTCATGTACAAATAAAAAAAATATCTCTCACAACCAAAGAAAAGGAGAAAACATCATGGAAAAAAGTAATCTCTAAAAAAGAGAAGTAAAAATGTGAAGTAGGACTCAAGTAGATCCCCAAAGGACAACTTCCTTCCCCCCAAGCTTCAATCACAACTGAAGATAAAAAGGAAACACCAAAGGTCTAGTAAATATGTTTGCAACCTACTCCTCAATAGGAAAATACTATAAGGAGAGATTACCATTATGGACGAATTGTTGAATAAAATGTATATGTATCTTGATTTGCTTCATCCTTTAATGATCAACTAGGTTGGGTGCAATGTAAATGACACTTTATTTATCACACCAAAGAAGTATAGGACTA